>NW_015449965.1:150848-288473 GCF_000239435.1 Tetranychus urticae
AAAGTAAATCCAATATAGCATTGATTTTCACTGAAAAACTTTGTGCATAAAAAAATTTGCTTAAAAAGAGTTTTGCTTTTCTGATTATAAGGTTTTTGAGTCTTTTTCAAAGCTTAAGAGTGTTTCCTTCAGAATTTAAAATTAATGGAAATTGTTTGATTTTATTGTCCATTGTAAATTTAAGGGCGAGTTACCCAAGCCTCAATATAAAACGCCTTTATTCAATACTTAAATTGCAATTACTTTTGTAAATTTTGTGTTAATCCCTAAGATCGTAAGACGGTATTATCAGCATCGCTTTAGAATCAGAAAGTTCGTTTGTCCGAGAAGCATACAAGAAAAAGTTTCCCAGAGCAAGACTTTTGATAGCTACTTTCATCTTGGTTAAAAAACTAGCATTGGTTGTACCTCAACGAGGCCTTTGATGCGGCTTAATGTAACCTGATTCCTAGCGTTTATTAGTTGCATTACAGTTTGACTCTAAGAATTAGTTCAGTAAACTTTTTCGTCAATGTAAATTCGTAATCCTGTTTGGACTTATCCTGGTTATAAAGCAGTCCAGTTTAAAGTAAACTTAGAACAATGATTGTAAACTGTAAAATTCTGGTGCTCCTAAAAGAACCTGATATTCAGGATTTAAGAGGCTGAATCAATCATCCGAAATGTTGTGTTGAACTTAAATTCAAAGTTTATTGGAAATAATTAAATCTTTCAACACTTTCCATGTTTGTTCATTGATTTCCTTAGCAAAATCTCTGTCATCTATTATTCTTCCTCTTCAATCCATTCCTCTATCCTTTCCTCATCTCAACTTGATACATTTACTTTTCTCGTCTTCTTTTGTTCCCTTCCTTCGCTTCTTTACCTTTATCATGTCAAATATTTACGCTGTAAACAGACCAGTTACACACTTAGAAGAACAGACAAGATTTTGTTTTCCCTCATCTTCCCATTGCTTACAACAGCAACAACTTCACTCAACAATCTTGAAGATTTCACAGGATAAAATCATGATATATGAAACTCAATTTTTACCTTGTTTCTCTTTTACTTTACTCTCGCATGGTTTCATCACTATCTCACCAAGTCAACACAAGTTGAACCCACAATTGTTCATCATTGATATTCAACCTTGTCTCATGGATTATATTTCAAGTAACGATAGTTGACACTGGAATATCAACAGAATTGCATGTTTTCAGGTTGCAATTTTGACAGAATTCAGATTCAAACGAAAAGAATCTCATTTTTTCACTTTCCGAAATTCGATAAAATATTCCCTGTTCCATCATGAACCCATTCGCAATTTTCAATCGAGTTTCACAGAAAGGGCAAACATTGAATAATCCATTGAAATTCCTCAAATAAAAATCGAAGATTCCCGACATCAACTAAAGGAAGCATTTAAAGATAATTTGGATCCTTGAACTTGATAGCTTACAATTGTGTTCAAATTTTTGTCTTGAACATAAACTAGAAATGTGAATATTTTGTAGATAAAAACTCAATAATTGTCACTCCCTGTTGTTATCATTCCCAGGTTTCACTCCTTTGCTTGAATTTATTCAAAAATCATTCTCAGTTCAACAATTTATTCGAATTAACCTATTTTCGAGTCAACTTTTTGTTCTCATCTTAACATGACAATGTCGTCAAATAAAAATCTGTAAATTTGGTTCAAGTTGAGTGAACAAGAACTGAATCTTCTTAAAGCTTTCGGAATGGCAATGAATTGTAAAGTTGAGATAATTTACCTTTTATTTGTTAAAAACCTGTTTGAATTAGATTCAATTTTTAGACGATAAGAGAAGGAAAATAAAAGAATAAGAAAGAGATAATTTAATTGAATAACAAGTGAATGAAGAATGGAAAAGTATGGATAAATTGAAACAAAGGAAGAGGAAATGAACCTTTCTATTCATTCAAGTCAACACTTATTAATATTGTTATTGTCTTGTTGAGATAGAATAAGAATCTGTTCAGAATCTTGTTCTGATGATAAATAGATTGTCTCTTTGTGTGATAAATAGTCCAAGTGTCTTAAAGTTGATACAAAATTAGTTGCTAATACGATTAACATTTCAACACAAGTGGATAGGAGAAGAGGAAGAAAGACAAAAAAGCGAGTTGATGAAAGAAGGAAAAAATAGTTCATGAAATGTCCATGATGAGCTTATGGAAGAATGGAAACATTGGATCGGGAATAAAATTAAGATAACGAGATAGAGATTTGATAAGTAATCAATTTGATTGATATCGTTTTCGAGCAATTTTTATTGCTTTTGGTTACCTTCTTTCACAGCATCACAATCAATCCATTTATCATTCATTACGAAGCTCGACCCACGTTTTTATAAGACTTTATTCAATTTATGCAAAAATTCATTGCTATTCAGTCTTGAGATGTTATTACAATTCCATTTTGTTCGATATTGCAATTGTTATTCTAATTTGTTAATTTTTCTGAATTTCTGATTAAAACAAGAAATCGTCAAAGATTATAAAGATAGGCTGATTAGGCAATGATAGGGCTGATTCGGAAAGGTTAACGTACTGAGCGTTTTTTATCCTGTACGCCGGTTTGTAGTCATAACTCACCAACGGTTTGTGCTACAGACCACAGACTTGAACTTGAAACTTACATTAAAGAACGATAATTTCGGAATCACAAGGTCATTCAAGGTCCTTCCATTATTTAACCTCTAAATGACATTTGAAGGTCATTTTCTGAAAGTGAAAAAATTTTCAGATTATTCGATCTTTGTTACATGCTCATAACTCATTCAAGATCATTCGTACATTTGACCGCCAAACGACCTAGCAAGGTCATTTTTGAAGAGCTTTTATTTTACGCATTGAAAAATGTTTATCATGCAACGTCAACAATATTTTCTGAATTTTCTTGAATTTTTTCGGTAGATATCGAATAAAATGAGAAGTAAATGCTGCTGAATAACCCTGTACAGAGTTAATATCAAGCTGATAGATTAAGGTTTTCTCGCTTTAAAATGTCACTACAAAGCCATCAGTAGTGAGGATGCAATTGTGATACATTTGAACATTTTCAACAATCGAATGTCAACTTGATTTTTCCTCGCTTTTACCGAGCAATATTACAAAACTGCTAAACAATATAAATATTTATGAATTGTTATCAACTCTTGATTTATATAATAACACAAAGTATAAAAGAAAAGGATGAGAAGTGAAAGAAAAAAAATGACCAGATTTTGTCAGTTTATACCTTAACGAATAAATATTTTCTGGAACAATTTTTTGCTCTTTTCAACTTTACCAACCAATTTTCACTCATCAAACTCTTTTTGTCATCATTTCTTTAACCATTTTCTCATCTTTTTTGTTCAACACTTAATAAGGTGAAAAGCTGTCAAAAAATGTTCAATTCTTGATAAAGCAAAAATAAGTTTCCAGAAATGCAAAATTTTTCACTTTAAATCTTCTTCCAAATACTTATCCTGTTGAATTTCAGACGTTATTAACAAATTGATATTTCGCCTTGTTCATAGTTGAGTAACAAAAAGAGAGGAAAAAAAGTATTCAAAAGTAATTCTTCAGAGAATGATGTTGATTTTGAAATTAAATGATTCTCTATCAATGCAATCATTATTCCATCAACATGATTTATCGAATCTTAGTTCAAAGTGGAAAATTGTTCAATTATTCTCATGAGTAACATTAATTCTGTCTGACTTTTCTTTTTCATCACAATTAACATTATCCAAGTTCGTAAAAAAGATTCTCAGAAAAGAAAGAAAATAAGAAAAGTTGAAACAATTTAACAAATTAATGATTGATGCGAAATTCAATGAACTGAATTTTCCCGAATCAATAAACTGATAAAAGTGTGAACACTTTCATCTTCATCAACAAGTTTAATTGGAAAATTAATTTCATTTCAATCAGCATTTCACTTGAAAATAGATCTCAAAAGCATCTCAACTCATCAGATGCAAATGGCGAACAATTTACTGCAACAATTCCAACTCATTTCTCAGTAAATCATGAACATTGAATAAGAATCTATTGTCACCCTTACATTGTAACCTCAAGTGCAAAATGTTGAAATCTAATAAATAATAATGGAAAGAATAAAAAGTGAATTTCCAAATGAAATCAATGGTGAAATTGTGAAGCAAAAAAGTGAATCAATCTTTTTTTTCTCGCCTTTTCCTCGAGAACCAGTTTACACCAGAAAAGGTATTCAATGTGGTGACAATGAGTTATCATTGAGCAACTTTTTTCCATCACTTCTTGAATAAGCACTGAATGAAATTAAGTGTCAGAATATTGCCAGCACATATTCAATTCTTGTTATTAATAGATTAACTTGTTTTCCTTTTATATTCCCTGTTATTCCAATCAACTGTATTGAAGTGAAAAAATAGCAACTTTGAATTGTAAAGAAAGCCAAATGAATAGAGAAATGGAATGAAAAGAACAGAAAATGATATTTCAACAGGAAAAGGTTCATTTCCATAGAAACTTGAAACGTGTTCATCGACAAGAATAAAAGTTACTATTGTTTCCATATCCATTTCCATGTGATTCACACATGAATAATGATGATGATAAACTGTGTAAGTAAACAGTTTTCAGCACGTTCAATGTTCTGTTCATTTATTAATGCCAAACGATTTACTAATAGAAAACAAACGAAATTTTCCTTTTCACAGAATTCGTTGGAAATTGAAAAAGTCTAAAATTCCATTGAAAGCAAAGACTTTCATGAATATCTTTGTCTCTTGTTTGCTCACAATTTGTTAGTTGCTCTGCGTTTTTGGATTAATCTGATTAAAATCTTTCTCTTGTTTTCCTTTTAATTCATTTTCTTTTTTGTTCCTTCACCAAAACTGTTCATTGATACGCACATCTCATCTCAAGTTGACGTCAAGTTGAGCATAAAAAAGGTAACAAACAGAAGAAGAAAAAAAATGTTGAACGAAAAAAACGGTGCATTTTCTTAGGTAACTTCCTCAGGGAATCGAGTATCATTTTGTATGATTGCAGAATGTGAATGTATACATATGCATGTGTGAATGGATTAGACTGGAAATAGAGGAATCCAAGAATAGATGAATACCACTTACCATTATTAATAGAAAAGTAATAAAAGTAGAAAATGCGGAAAAATTTTACATTCATTTCAATTGAAAAGCAATTTTTTGCTTCTTGAAATAAACTAATCAAAATGATAATAAAATCGTTATTGAAATTGTTGTCATTTGAATGCATTAAAAGTGAATCAAAAATGATTTCTCATTATTTTATTAGTTGTCTCATTGAAATGATTAAGACTTGCATATTGAAGACATTTACATTTGAAATTTGATTAAATGGTTGAATAATTTACTTTTCATTTTCCGATGAAACAATTGATTTGCCTTGTCTTGTTATTCATTTAATTGTCGAAATAAAATGAAGAAAAATGAGAAAAGTTCGGTGAAAAGAAGAGGAAACTGAAAAATGTATCGAACAGAAAATTGGATCAACAGCGAAAAATGAATAACAGTAATTTTCAAAGTGATATTAAAGTGATAAAAGGAAAGACAAAAATGATATGAATATCCAAAAATCAAATACAATGAGCTCTACACAAGAGACTTGAATGTAATAACATTGGAAGATGAAGAGATGAGGTGAAAAGGTGAAAAATAGGATTCGGAATGAGACTCGAAATGAGATGATGAGCATGAAATGCTGGGTTAAGGAAAAGTTTAACCATTCAGATTGTAATATTTCGCTTCTTTCTCTTTCCATGATAAATGAGAATTCACATTTTTTTTCTTTCTTTTTTTATATAATATCTATAATATTGTTTCTCCATATCTTTTACTATTGAATAGACCTTTGGGAATCTTTTTATCACATGTAACTCTCAATGACCTTATCTATTATCTAAGATGAACATGATTTTTATTCATTATTGTGATGGAAAACTGAGTAAACTGGAAAACATTTCAAGTTGCAATTCTTTTTTTCTTCTTCTTTTTCATTTCTGTTCACTTTTTTATTCATCTCATCTTCACTTTTATCTTATCCATTTTTTTGCTCTTGTTGTTTCTTCGTTTGGTCAAAAAAATTGTGAAGAAAAAAGGATTGAATTGGAATATCGAATTAAATGAGTTATCTCTTTTGGATTCCTTCTTTTTTCATCAGGAAAATATCATGAAAACGGTGAAAACATTTGCTTTTCATTTTCAATAAAGTATTGAATTACTTTTTCTAGTTATTTTATCCTTCATCATTATCATCATCTGGTTAAACTTGTCAAATTTTATTCATTTGTTTCAATTCGTTTATCAATTTGCAAACTGGAAAACTTGCTTTTTTCTGGTAAATTTTTCTTTTTCAAAAAAACCTTTTCTATTCAATCGCAGTTCAACTTCATTTGCATCTATTTTTCAAAGGTAGAAGATCATCAAAGTTGCAACTTCTGAAATTTGTGTAATTTTAAATCTTATTTTGTTGCAAAAAGTTTCAAATTCATCCAGTTACAGCTCAATTCGTAAGACTCCAGTTTGTAACTTCTCTGCCTTCAATTTTCAGGTTCTCTTCATCTTTGGTACTTTACGTTCAACCATTTTACAAATAAAAGAATCAATCAAAACAATGGTAATGCTTAATTGATGCGAGATCAAAAATTAGAGCTAGTCGAAATAGCAAATTGAATTTTTGGAACTACATAGAAATATCATTAGATTTTATAACTTTCTTCATCAATTCAATGACAAACAGAATTCATTCGTGTGTTGACGCTGGTGTAGTTCATACAAAATATTGATTCTAATGAATTTTGTTCAGCAAACATCATAAAATTGATTAAATGAGTTTCAAATTATTTGATTAATTGTTGACTGAGTGACGATCAATTGATTGACTGTCAGTTTTTTTTTGAATTATACTGTATAAGATGTTATTCCACGCACGCTTCGAAACCAAAAGTCTCGAGACTTTAATAAAGTGCTTTGAGGTGACATCAGTACTATGTAAAAGTTCTACTTAGGGACAACTTTTCCTGCTCTAATACAGCTCTTCTATGGATACATAATTATTTAATGCTACTGTACCTTTAGGACAAGCACCTTCAAGCTTCAGTTCTTATTGCCCTCTCTCATGGTTGCAAAGATTATTGGAATAGATTGAAGTGACAACTGCAAAGGTTACACCGGGAGTTGAAAGTATAAAAAGGGATTGAACCTAGCATACAAGTCTTTACGTTAATTTCCTGCTGACTGAGTAATATGCAGTAAAAAATGTAACGATTTGTGCTCAAAAAGACAGTATCATGGAATATCTTGACCAATTATGCACAAAATATTGTTTCATGCGGTAAATGGAATTTAGTGTAATTTGAATGGGTTCAAATATAAAGTCCACTCATTATAAAAAAATGAAATAAAAAGAGTAGAATGGTTGTCAATAGTTTTCAATGGATTAGCAGGAGGAACAAAAGGATATGCGTAAAAAGTACGATTCTCATGCTGCCGATATTTTTTGTTGAATGTCGTTTCAGTCATTAAATTACTTGTGAAAGTTATGTTTGCTTTTTCTTGGCGTTTTGAGTCCAAATAGTAAAGATAGGTAACCGGGGAAGTTGGACTAAAGTTGGTAAACTTTCAAGCAAAGGTCTAAGCAAAGTTGATCAACAAAGTTCCCCATCACTTTGAAAATCATTTTGAAAAATGCTATAAGCATCGTTGCTTGCACTTTAATAACTTCAATAAAAAATCTTAAAAATAAAAAATTTGATCTTGTTTTCCATTGAAAAAATGTCCTGCAAAGATACAAAAAAGCGCTGCTGGAAAACAACTTTTTTGGTCTTGTTCCAAAGTCAGACACCACCAGGAAAAAAGCTGTCCTAGAGTCGACAAGTTGTCGCAAAGTAGGACTTTTACGTATTCCTGACACCTTTAGTTTTGCAAGTTGAAGGTCATTGAAAGTTAACGAATTATTTGGCCTCTGTTCAGTGCTTGAATGTAATTTCTTTAACTCAATGTGATAGAAACTCAGACATTTTTTTTGTAATGACATGTAAAATTGGATTTCACATCATTCATGATAAAACTTGTTATCGTAGAAAAATGCACTTAAAATGGTGCAATGGTCAAATGAATAAATGAGTGACTTTAAATGACTAAACGGAATGCTTCAATGCCAAAAAATCATCTACTCCGAGTTGGACGATCTCGATATGCTTATATAAATTAAAAAATTAGAATGACAGTATTTTTCGATTTTGGAATATCTCAAGTCAAAGACAATCGTAAATTTTGGAGCGAGTTTTCCTCTTGAGAAAATATTGAAATGAATTTAAAGTATCGACAGTTCATTCATTCCTTGCTTTCGATGAAACTAGGATTGGAATAAAAATTATACATTCTATTCTGAAATTATCTCTTCAATAATTTAGTTTCCTTTATTAATTGATATAACATTAATTCAAATTTTTCTTCATTCCTTTACCTTTGATAATTTATTCATCACTTTGTACTTGTATCTTCACTCGCAAACATTGATCAAGTTTGATGAATATTATTAACATAAAATTTTTTACATTCACCAGAAAAAAGGCAATAAAAGTATAGAAAATGATGAATAAATTGAAGGTTAAAATTTTGTAAACAACAACTTTTATTACTTTCATCATCATTGGGAGTAATCACTCCCAGTTTAACTGATATCATTGAAACTCGCTTGATAGGATTACATTGAGGATATTTTTAATACTTTTTATGGTTCAATTTAAGCTTTTATTTTTTCTTGTTGTCTTTCTTGTTCGGTTAATATAAAATTGGCCTTTGAAATGAACACAAAGATTTAACTCATTTTGGATTTTCTAGCCTTTTCGAGTTACAATAATCGTTTATCGTTAATTGAAACTGACAATCTAACAATTTCAAATTCCTTTTTAATCCAACAATTTTTTTAACCAAAATGTTATCAATTCAATTGCAAGAGTATTAAGGTTATAAAAATATTGGTTAATTCAATAGTTTCTTCCCAATCTTGAGTTGAACACTTAAAACAGGTAAAGTTTAGTCTCGAAGAATGATAAACATTTCAATGTCCATTCAAGTGTATACCTTTCAAGATATTTCAGATTTCATGTTTTCTGATGTTTTCCAGACAAACATGAACCAATACTGAAGCTCATTACTTAAGGCTCAGTCAAACTGAGAAAGAAACTCGAATTTCGTGAAATCTTTGATTTATTAAACATCTGATTTCTTTCAAATTCATCTTGAGCCGAGTTTTCAGAATTGAAGAATTGACGGATTTGAGAAATTAATTTTGCATCAATTTAGTTGATTTACAAATCGATGGAAATTATGAAATGCATTGATTGCATGATAATCTTATAATCATTATTAGACTGAAAAGTGAAAGAAAATATTGATTTGATTGTTTCAAGAAAAGAAGCAAAAAGTGTCTCTTTTCTGATCGATGATGAAGGAAGACGAAAAAGACTAATAAATTGAAAGCAGAAAAAATCAGATAATTTGTCGATTCTCAATGGAATCAATTGTGATATTAAAATTTGAATTTTACAGAAAACTTCAAGTTCCAAATTGAACCAATCTTTCCATTAATGTTATCAGTAAAAGGTTTTCATTTGTATATCATGCAATTGAAGCAAGAAGGTCAGCAATGAAAAACACTTGTTAAGTGATTTATCTTGATTGGGTGAAGAAGCAGCTGATTAATTATTAATCAGTCAATAGTGGATCAAACAGAGAAAACAGTCGATTCAATTGATTGGCATTCAAGTTGTGAGAAAATGAAAATGTGATAAATCAATTTTACCTGTTGAAGGCTTTGCATTAGTTGAAACTTCTGCAAGAAATTGTTTATCGATGGAATTTCCTGATTTTTGAAAACTGAAATTTTCAATTTCTAATCAAAATTGTTGCATTTTTGTTCGAATGCTAAACACTTTTGAAGAAGAAGAACTTTAAGTTTTCTCTATTTGATAACTGATTTTCATGAAGACTTTCATTTCTATAAAAAAGAAGAAAGAAAGATTCTGAAGAAAAGTCATTTCATGCTGTTGAAAGTCACGATTCATTCCATGGAAAGTAACAAGTTTATTAAGAAACATTTGACAGTTCATTAGCATTCTCTTAATTTGAATATTATACTTTTACCTGTTCATGTGTTCAAAACAAAACAATTTGTGTTTTTGTTCCTTAAAACATCATTACCTTGAAAAATTGGTTTACTTGATGATTTAATGATCAGTTAAAGAGTAACTTGAAGGAAAAGGTTTAAAAGTAAAAATCAAGTCACGTAATTGATTTTGTTTAATTTAGATTAGATTAGCTTTTTTATGAATCAAATTCAATCTTTATTTATTAACTTTTCTATTAACAAGCAAAGAGAGTAAAAATAAAAACAAAAACTTGAAACTCTGAGTTACCGATTCAGATGAAACTGTTGATAGTGTAATTCAATTTTGTTAAATGATTCAATGATTAGCTTTATTACTAAGTTGAAGACGATTTTCACTTTACACTTTTCAATTTTTCCCTTCAATTGTTTATATTTCATCCTAATTTAATTCAAGCCTCACTTTGAACTCCCAATCAATTGAAAGCAAGTTTTATTCAATTTACTCAATTTTCACAAATCATGAAAATCCAATTATTCATTGCACAGTTTGACCATAATTATCAGTCTTTTTGGAGTTCCTTGCATCTAAAGTTTAACAGGCAATACTTTGGCTTTTATGGTAAATGAAAAGTAATATAATATGAAGAACTGTGAATATTCAAGTTTATCATTTATGATTGGAAACACAGAGATTGTCGAGAATTGATTTGGAAATGAATTTGAAACTTACATTTGATGAAAAATATTGACGCTATGACAAGTAAAACTGTTGTTATTGTCAGGATTGTTGCGACAATTATAATTGGCAGATAACTTACACCTTCATGATTGATTGGTGGCTCTTTGGGCAACTCAACTGGATTATAAGAGTAAATGTTGTTGGCCAATTTATTGTTACAATTTGTACTCGAGTGAGTGGACAATTTAACCTTATCTTGATGATCAAGCACATCATTTGAATGTTGAAAGTGATTTACATGTTTACAGGGTTTATCACAAGGGTGACAGGCAGGAGTTAGAGTTGGTGATCCTGTTGGATAAGAGTTGCTCGGTTTGGTTGCAAAGCGAACGGTTGGTCGATGTTTCACTGACTTTACCGATTTCATGGGTAAAGTTGTTGATGTTGATGGATGGGATGAGAGGAGGGAACAGTGATGGTAATGTGGATGTCCAGAGGTGGGTAAAAGGGTCAATGATGATGATGAGGGTTGTGAGGTTGAACACAAGAAACACGGTTCATTTGGTGTTATCTCGAAGGGTTGTTGTTGGGAAAGACAATTGGTTGATATAAAGTGTTCAACATCACTATTCCTGTTTGCAGTGTTTAACCTTTGCTTGTCCATTTTATGGCAACAGGAATCACAAAATGAATCCATAAATGGTGCTGAGGGATAATGTTCATGTTGATGAGGTTCAAGATGAGATAACAAGGTATCAGTTACTGGTACAGTTGTATTAGTTTCAACCGGACGTAAATGGTTAAAACTGTTTTCTGATAATCCTGGTGATGATGAAGGTTGATCATCTGTATCTACATCACTTGTCTGCAGTTGCTTTTGTTGATGGTGATGATGATGGTAATGTTGATAAGTAGGGTGTGAATGATGATTTAGGTAGTGGTGACAAGAGATAAAATGATTGTTATTCTGGAGAGGGTGACTGAAATGAGATGAAAGATTATCAAGAGTTGAATTGGACTGTTGATGGGAATAGACTTGATTCTGATGGAGTTTACTTTCATCATTACATTGATCTTGAGTATTACCATTATTACCATTGAATTGATGATAACACACTTCCAATGGATTAATAGTGATATGTTTATTGATTGGACAGTTAGGATCAACTGATGATGTTGCCGGTACTATTGGTTGCACTGATGTTGAGTCGAGTGTTTGGTTTCCAGGTTTTCCTGTTTTCACATTTGATTGCATTGAACCTTTTGAATCTTCGTAACTGACACTGGAAATTTCACTTTTATCCTTCAATGATTCAATGTTTTCCCTGTTGATCGACATTAAAAGACTTTGATCAACTTGGATGAAACAAGCCGAGTCAATGTTTTCAATCAAAATTTCTTCTTCTTCTTCTTCTTCTTCTTCGACTTCATTTTCATCTTTTCCTTCAACAGTTTCATTACCATTCTCCTCTTCATGTTCATCACCATTTTCACTGCATTCAGTTGAACTAAAGTTTGTTACCTGATTTATTGATTGTTGGTGTTGACAATGATGATGATGGTGATGATGAAGGTGATGACCATGTTGATTGGAATGATAATGATTCCCTGGACAGTAGACTGGCGATGAGTTACAAGAGTAAGGGTTAAGGTTATTCAATGGGACAGAAATGATTGAATGATCACCTTCAAAGTGAACCCTTTTACATTCATGGTTAGATACAATTGGTGATGATGAAGATAATGATGAAGGTGATGACTCTTGGGTTTGTTGTTGTTGTTGTTGTTGTTGTTGATGTAAATGGTGTAATTGGTGTAATTGGCAGTTATCTTGTTGATTAGGCATGACTTTGATTACGTGTAGGTCAGTATTGTTAATGGAGCAAACCATTTTATCCAGTAAACAATCACATAATAACAAACATTACGATTAATAAATATTGCCATGAAATATAAACAAATGTTGAAGACTCACAGAACCGGTTAAAGTTGAAATGATGAACTTTACTGTTTAACTTGAAATATTGTATTACTTTAAATTGACCGCCACTTGTAGTGTTTCAGTTTGTTTGTTTGTCAATTTTATTAATACATCGAGGCAAGATTAAATATTAATAAGCATTATTTTGATAAACTTTTATAACGGGGCAAAAATTGTAACAAGGCAATTGGCAATGGTAATAATAGGTATAAATGTTTCCCATCATGCAACAACATTATTAAAAAGAGAGGATTAAAGGTACCGGTCGATTTGAATCAATGGCTGATAATGATAATAAAGTGAATCAATTGACTGTTTCAGTGAAAATGAAGCAGAAAAAGTTTCATGTAAAAAGATTGTATTGATAAAAACTAAGCTGCATGATAAACAAGGTAAGACTCGGAGTTTTTTTGGGTCTCTCTATTTTTTGCTTCTCTCTCGTTCTCTCTTCTTTTCTCTTTGAATCTTCTTTTTGTTCCGTTGATTACGTCGACTCAACAGATTCACTGGAGCAATATAAATGTTATATTATTTTATATTAAGGTAAATACTGATGCTTTAAAGGCATGCTCATCATTATCATTGGTTATATCATTGTAAAGAACCTGGATTTAACTGGCAAATTAAACTTGTATTTTATTAAATTAAACCAGAAAAGGTGGTTGAGAGATATTAAGAGAAATGGGATTTGAGTGGTTATAAAATTACATTCAATTGAACTGGTACATTTGTAATGATAACAATTGAATTTACATGTTTATTTCATGTCTACACTTGGAGTTGTGAAAGATTATGAGATAATTAAATGATAAGATGGTTGAATTATTCACATTTTGATTTTTTTCTCGTTTCTACAGCTCACGGGTGATTGTTTTATAGCAAATTATATTTACAATTAGCAATTTTTTGGTAGATTTTTGTAATTTATTGATGGAATATGGTTAAACACTGAACATATGAACATTTTAAATAACTTTGTATCGACCCTTGTTAATTGGTTGATAAGAGTTTTGAAGTTTGACAATCTCTTCTTTGATTAAACGAATAATCTCGTCTCGAGCCTTTTTAACGGAAAGTTCAGATGTACCTTCAATAGCAAGGTAAAGTTTCCTTTCCTCTTTGCCATCAGGGGTGAGACCTGGTTTAGCTCCAGGGGCAATATACGTCCCTCTGACAGTAATACCAGACTCAGAGTATTCAGATATTTGAGCCAGCGCTTCTTTACTTGTGACTCTCCATCTTGCTTGTTGTGGGAAATCATTAATTTCAAGTTCTTCTTCGAATCGTAGAAACACATCACTGCCACTTGCATGTTCGTCTTGATTAGCGTCATCTTCATTGTATTCAGAATCTTTGGGAACATAATTAAGTTTCGCATTGATCCTCTCTGCTTTAGCTTCAGCAATTGATTTAGCAGACAAGGCTGAGGATATACTTGGACTTGATTCACCTTTAAGGAAAGCCTGAGCAGCAGAAGTCGTTTTTCCACCTGGAAGTTTGATTCGAGAAGCTAACTTCTTCGCTAATTCAAATTTAGCATTTGCAGTATCTGGCACAACTAATGGAGTTGAACCATTTCCATTGTTTGATGTTTCTCCGTTAGCTCCTGTTGCTGTTGCTTTTGTCTTCGAAACTTGTTTCACTGTTTGTTTAGGTGCAAGCATATTTTCAATTTCTTGATCGATATCTGCATCAACATCTTCATCATCAGAATCTTGGATACCTAAAGCAGCTTTTTGAAGTTTCTTTTTATCAATGGCCATTTGAGCTTCAGCTTCATCGAACTTGAATCCTTTGCCATAAAAACCTGAAGAACTTTTCACTTTTTTACCTTCCAATTCCAACTTTTCTTTATAGCTGCGCCACAAATCTTGTAGTGCTTCTGGTGGAGTGTTACCTGATAACTCGAGAGCCTTTATAATATCACCAGAAAACTTGGCTTGGTCTCTAGTTATAAAAGTGAAGGCAAAACCTTTATTACCAGCTCTTCCAGTTCTACCACAGCGATGAACATAGTCTTCATAATGATTAGGACAGTCAAAGTTAATTACCAAGTAACAATGTTTCACGTCGAGACCACGAGCTGCAACAGAAGTTGCTATTAATACTCTAATACGATTATTTTTGAAGTCAGAAATAGTAGAGTCACGATCTTGCTGATCAATTCCTCCATGAAGAGCCAAACAGCTATAGCTAGCATGCATCAATTCACGTAGGAGAGTGTCAGCCTTTTCCTGTTTATCTACAAATATTATAGCACTGTGTTCTCCTTCTAAGTACTGTCCTAAAATTTCCAACAATTTCAAGAACTTGTCTTCTTCTTCTATAAGGATAACTTGTTGTTCAACATCTTTACACACGACAGATCGACCTCCAACTTGAATTTCAATTGGTTTATTCAATATTCGTCGAGCCAAAGCTTCCATTATCCTTGGAAAAGTAGCTGAAAACATGACAGTTTGTCTATCAGGTCTCATGTTTTCAATTATTCTAGTTACCTGTGGTTCAAAACCCATGTCAAACATACGATCGGCCTCATCAAGTACCAAGTATGTACATCTTCTCAAATTTGTAACACGACCACCATTAGCTGCCAGCATGTCTATCATCCGACCAGGAGTACAAACAACAATTTCAGCGCCAGGTTTAAGAGCGCCAATTTGTTCGGAAATAGGAGTTCCTCCATAAACACAAACAGCTCTCAATTTTAAAGATTTAGAAAATTTTCTACAATCAGCCCAAATTTGTGTAGCAAGTTCTCGAGTTGGACTCATGATTAGAGCGATTGGACCATCACCAGGAGCAAGAGGAGGTTGATCTAGAATGTGACGAAACATTGGAATTAAAAAGGCTAAAGTTTTGCCGGAGCCTGTTTTAGCAATTCCAATAATATCACGACCAGACATGATGGCAGGTATAGCTTGAGCTTGGATTGGAGATGGTTTGGTATAATTGTGGCGTTTAAGGATGTCCATAACTTTTTTACTCACACCGGATTGCGCCCATGTTTTAATCGGTTTAGGGCAACCTTTTCCTTTAACTTTGATTCCTTCCAATTCTTCTCGATAAGCTTCAACTTCTTGAGGTGTCATATTTGCTAGTTCAGGGACTTCAATATAAAAGTTTTTATTGAAAGGTATATAAGTTATATCTTCTTTTGTAATGGTGAGAAGCTTTTTCGTCTTATTAACTTGACTCTGCAAGTTAGTGTTCATTGCTTCTAAATCCTCAGCTGAAGTCCCTTCTTCTTCTGATGAATATTCCAAAGCATCTTGGTTCTGCTCGAGTAATTCACCTTTTTCCACTTTTTTCTTTTTAGAAACACCGAAATAAACATTCTTGTCCGATGCTTTACGCACTACACTTCCTCTTAATTTGGCCAAATCTTGCCGGATAGTTTTCATATAAGCATCCAATGGATCCTCTTCGTCATCCTCTTCAGTAGGGTTGGTACTTTTTGATGGCTCACCATCGGATAACTCCATATCAATATCGTCATTCATATTTAAGAAATAAAACGCACAATCAAATAATCAGACTTTGAAAAAAATAAACAACTTATTCAAAGAAACTATGAATTGCTTCCAGCTGGTAGCCAAGTAAACTTCTCGTTGCCAATGAGTCGTTTCCCAATGAAGGAGCCGATTTAAATAAAAAGAAATAAGCGGCTTATTGTAAATCTCTTACTCTTTGAGTCAGTCACCATTAGCCAGCATCGATAATCGATTGAGAATATCAGCTGGAAACGATGTTTTATTCAATTTCATGAAGGACATTTGTTTTCATTCTGCTTAAGTGTTATTTTATTTCAATAATTAACAGTAATTAAACCAGCCATGCCGGAACCATTTGACAATATTCCAGAGCATTCTTACAAAAAGGAAGGATATCTCATTGGTCCTTTTGGTCGAAAAAGAGACAATTTTCCTCGTAACTACTTGTCACCTATTACTGATTTTGTGTTCAATTTGTATGATAAACCAGCAACTTGGCTTCATGGTATGTATCTTGTCTTTCATTCAATACATTTTACTATTTAATGACCTTTAATTTTTCATTGGCATTCTTGCAGATAAAGTGATTGTCCCTAACCGAAAACAGAGTGTGTATTATCATTGGAAATTTCCTCGAGTTCCAACAGTTGATGAATGCTATGTTGATGATTATGCTTGTCTTTATGAAGCAGATATGCAATACAAAAGGGACAGGTAATATTTATACTTTACGCTTTTCCTTTAATGTTTCATTGGTTTTATTAAATATTCTTTTTTTCTCCCAACAGAATGGTAGAACAAAATATAATAAGAGTTCTGGACCGTAGAGTACTTGACTGTGAGCAAGCATTTGGTGGTATTGAATCGAGTGGTTCTGTCGAGTGGTGTAGAGAAGTTAAGAAAGATTTAGAAGATGCTCAAACCAATTACATGATAAAATGTGTGTACTTTAAATCTCTATGCTTTAAATTTTATTTGTCAGATTCAATCATTTCAACATCAGATTTCATTCAACTCATTATTTTTTTATCTATTCTACTTTTTAGATGGTGAGCTACCAACTGATGGAACTTCCAGGTTGAATTTAATGGAAGCTAAAACAAGGTCTGCTGATGTTTACCTCAAGCAGAAACATCGTTATATCTGGGAAAGACGACAACAAATGAAAGCAAAACAGGAACAGCTAGATAAAACTCAAGAATCTGACTGAAAATCATGTAACTATTCAATATGTTGAAAATGTTTAGATGCTATTCAACAAGCTATTGCATTGTAATCTTAAGCTAGGTCTTTAGATATTGACTGTTTTTGTCTAATTTGGCCTGTAACCGTTAACTCTTCGCAGTCATAAAAAGAATTATATGAACCTTTGATAAATCAAAAAGGAGTTTCGTTCTTTGCATGCTCACATTAAGACGAGAAAAGGTTCCAATGAAGGCATCATCATGAAATCGGAAATTTTTCGCTATTTTAAATGGATAAAAGTTATCAAACTACAAGTCTTTACTTAGCTAATCCTTTAACGGTATGTAAAATTATATTTTAAGTTGTTCCTGGATATTTAATTTTTCATTAACGGTTATTTAGTTTACTTATTGAAAATTGATTTATATTAATCAAATTATCAAAATTCAACTTCAGACTATTTTGGATACATTATTTTCAATTTATACAGGTATTTCAAATGATCAACAGTGGTTTTAAGACATTCACATTAACATCGTTTATTCAATAAGTAAATGAAATATTACAACATATTCGTCTAGATAAAGACAATTTCTATAATGATTTATAACATCATATCCATATAGTGAACAAATTACAAAAAATGATAATTTCGTATACAATTACTGGACCGGTTAATACGTTGGCTTAACACAACAACATGAAGCGCAATACGAATGAATTCGATTTTTTCATAGGTTGCCTCACAATTCACAATAAAAATAAGCAAAAAATTAAATCTATATCAAAAGAAAGTTTATCGAACGGTCATTTTGATCGATCAATTTGCTTTCAATTCTTGAACCATCTTTACTAAATGTTCACTTAATTTTGCATGGGTTTTTGTACTTCGAATTTTTTCTCCAATGTCTTGTACTCTTTGAATCATTTCTTTGTCATTCAGGATATCATCAATTCCACCAAGCAATTCTTTATCTGTGACATGATATGGAGAAAACGCTTTACCAATCTTTTTGTCAACTGCTCTTCGAGCATTATCATGCTGGTCACCAAATAAAGGTAATACAATGCACGGTTTACCAAAATAGAGAGATTCAATGAATGTATTGTTGCCACCATGGGTTATAACCAGATCAACTTTAGGAAGGATTTTTATCTGTGGTAAATATTTACCACCAATCATGTTGTCATATAATTGTATTTCATTGTGATAAGGTCCTTTTGAAACAATGAAGCGATGTTTTGAGGCACTCATAATAGCAAGTAGCTTTTTCATCAGAGTAACATCAGCACTTCCCATGGATCCTAAACTGAAAAGGATGACTTTATCATCTGTTTTGAAAAAGGATTCATCAAAATCTGTTGCGTCTTCTTCAGCTTCACGAACCATATGATCAACTCTGAACCATTTTTCAGGCTTTGGCAACTCTGTATAGTCCAAGTCTTCTGGGTATGAATAAAGGTTGAGGTATGGTGAGATAGCAACCAAATCAATTGGATGAGGTTCAACTCCTTTGGTCTTCAAATAAGCATCAAAGTCAGTTTTCAACTCGACTATTTCACGTTTAACAAGTGCACGAAACTCTTGAAACAGCTTTGGATCATCAGTTGCTCCAAGTCCTGAGTATCTTGGTGGAGTGTTGGGTGCATCATAGGCAAATAATGGGTTGGCAGAATAAAGCAATAGCCAGGGTTTACCTGATTTTATAACAGCAGGAACAGTAACATAAAAATCAATCACAATCAGGTCGGGGTCAACCTTTTCTATTACCGAAGTAACTTGGTCATCAATCCTTTTCACGTAATCGACAAACTCTTTTGTATCATTTGCATAAAGATCGACAATTTGCTCTGAAGGTGTTTTGGCAAATGAAGGAGCACAGGCACGTACCACCTCAGCCCATCGATACAAAGGATCTTGAGATGAATTTGCATTTTCTGGGTCCGCAATGAACTCCAATGGAAATTTATGACCAGTAATTAGAACTGACCAATTTTTAGGGACAGCAAACACGGACTCATGGCCAAAATCACGTAACATTCGAGCCAATCCAAGACATGAATTAACATGTCCATGGCTGAAAGAAATTAGGTGAAAAATTAGACAAAAACAGATATTGAGGTTCAAGGAAAAAATTGAAAAAACCAATGAAAATTGAATCAATGCAAAAATAAATACAAATCAGGTCATTGCAAGGTAAGAAGCTATACACAAGAAGATAACACTAATATGCAGAACAGAAATGCAGATAAATATTTTTGACATGAAGGAAACATACATTTTGGTATCGAACTTTTCCAGAAAATAAAGGTTTTCTATTGAAATTCAACTTTGTATTTACATTTTACACAATTGAACATCAAAGGTAGATTAATTAACCTCGTAACTCACAGCTAACCAAAGGAAAACAAACAACACAATAGGAACGAAAGATGTTCAATATTTTGGTAAACATACCCATCCATAGGGAAAAATAGGAGCTTCATTTAACAAGTATGCGTCACTTAATCAACTGGAAATATAATTGATGCAATATAAATGAGTGAGCTTAAAAAGAAAAATAAACTTATTGAAATATATTGAAGTGGTTTAGTAGATGATTGGTTGAAGTATTTAACCATGAAAATAGTAACAGTCAAGTAAGGTTCACCTTTTTCAATAAACAAATAAACAGAATTACATGTAATGTTGATGGGAAAAGGAGAGATAGGAAGTTGAATGTGAAGATAGGGATGATGGAGATGATGGAGATGATGATAACTGCAACGATGAGAGGGTGATGTGAGATAACAAATGGTGACAAAGAACCAGAATAAACATATTTATTCAATTGTATTCAGCATTACTTTTTTTCATTGGTACTTCAATGATCACTGAAAACAGAATTTCCTTCTTTCTCATTCAATCATATAATGTCTCCTTTTTCTGGCCTCTTTCTAGCCACCATGGTTTAAGCAATCTCCAGCTTTCTTTTCATCCAACTTGGCTTCTTTTTCTTCATATTTTGTTTCTCTGGTTCTTTTATTTTTTAACTGGTACTCATCTTTCAACCTTGTCAATTCCTCTCATCAGCCAATTGATCTTCTCCTCACCATTCACTGATATTTATGATGCACAAGAAGTAAAAGCAATTAACTTGAATCGTTCCCCCAATTCATCAGGTTGTATTCCTTCATCTGTAATTGTCCTTGTCAATTTCTGGTTAAACTACAAGGTTGAGTCAATCAGAATGAAGTGTGATTTACAGCAATTCAATGGAGGAAAAATTAGATAGAAATTTAAAGAAACTTTAAAATAATTTTCGTAATAAATTAACACAAAAACATGTTTGCAACTTTAAAAAGGTAAACAAGAAAAAAGAAACCAATCACAGCACTGAATCAAACTTGGCTTGATTATGGCGCCATTAAAATCTTATGTTTGGCAAAAACGGTTTTCAAGCAATCTCAACTCTTTTATTACTTCTTATATAATAGTTACTTTTGTTAACTTCTTTAGTTTATTTTATTAATAGTTTACGTAAACTGAAGTACTTCAATTAAATAAATAGCAACAAGTGACAAAAAATAATCGTGTTTGACAGGTAAAGTAATTTTCATTAATTGAATGGACAATTTAAGGATTCTTGATAAGCGATTCACTTAAAGCTTTCCTTTCTTATTTCCTTTAGATCCAGCAACAAACCCTTTCAAACTCTACTGATTTCAAATTGAAGGACTTGTCAATCAATCCATACATTTCATATAATACATTATTGTGCCTTTCATCGTCGGATCTTAAAGATGTTACCCAATTCGGACGAGACAAAGTTTCCATTGCCAAGGAGGATTTGAAAAATATGGCAGCAATGACAAGCTAGCAAATTGTTTCAGGAAAGGAGTAAAACGTTTGGACAGGCTTTTGGAGACAACAATAAAGTGTTGATTGGTTTTACAATACACTGTTATTGTATATTCATCATGTTAATTTTAACTTAATCCAAAATGATTGACAGCCATATGAATAGATGGCTAAATTTCTAATCCAGATTCCCAAAAATCGATACTGAGCCAAAGTAAAATGGCCAAGCTTAGTATTTCATTCATCTTGTCTGATCATCTTCACCATCTATACTCTTAATTAACCTAGACATTTTTATCATACCATTAACCAAGCTACTGGTGAAAAGCAAGTTAATCAATGATCCCTCAATTTATGAGACCAATAAAATGATTGGATAATTAATCATTGGCATAGCTCTTTATTTCAACGCATCTAATGACTATTATCCCTTCTCACTTACCAATTTTGTATCAAACCTCTTTTATTGGATCAAGATAAAAACCCATCAACATCAATTAGCAATGTTATATTTCAAGCTGTTCAAACTAGATTCATGTTACTCTAATGAGAAAATGTTAAATATTTTCAATCATTTTCCCTGAAAGCTGTTAAATTTCGTGAAAATGATTGAAAATTCGTCAAAAAATATTATCGATTAGCTTGAAAAGACGATAAAATAATGAATGACTTGAAAGTTGTCATTATTAGGGGAAACCGCGATCAATTCTTGAATCTCATCTGGCAATAATATCACGGTCAATAGTAACATTATCATTGATACAGAAGATGATGAACTCACTCAGTATTATATTCAGGTCACTTTTTCCCCTGTATACCTTAACAGATCCATGGAAACCTTGAGTTAAAGTCTAAACAAAAAATATTTTCTATCAAGATTGAAATGAATGTTATTGTGATGTAATCAGACTATAATAATGATCAAAAATATTGAATGAAACAAGAGTATATTTCAAGATCAACAAATTATCATCACCATGCTATCCAAGGATACAGTTTCCATCGGACGTTGTTAAAGGTGTTCAAGTGTGTGTGTTAATGGATATTTAAGGGTTAAGTAATATGTTCCTAAAGGATTGTATCTCAACAATTTGTTTCATTGTTTTCACCATTCCAAGGTTAACTCAATGCAAAATAATTGAAGGTGAACTCGTTTCTCATGAGGTAAGTAAAGACTTTAAATCTTTCCAGAGATTATTCCACTTTAAATGATCAAACCTTTACTCTGTTCACAGAATTGGGCATTTCTTACTCGCTTCTGTTTCCTATCTAAATCAGGACGATTCAATTACGAGATAACTTATCCATATGTAAGTACATATTGTCTATATAAACCATCTGGAAAGTAAACTTGAAATAAACTTTGATTCACACTTTAATCTGATATCTTTTTTCATTTCTTTTTCAGGATTATCAAGTTCAAAATTTGCTTCTTTACTATGATTCTCGTCGTCAATGGCCATCAGTTTACAAAACACCAACAGTAAGTTATCTTTATTTTAATGGAATCCAATTTAATGACTTTTTATTTTCCCTTTGTTTAGACTTGTGAGGAAAAGGAAGGCGTTTTGTCCATGGAAAATGGTCAAGTTATCAATTTAACCTCTGAATATGTTTATTCCAATTGCCATTTACAAGAGATTTTTGATGAGAATACAAATGAAACTACAAAATTTTATAGATGTTCACATTACAGAGTCTTCCAATCGGCCAGGGAACGCTGGTGGTTCATTGCAGTCAGCAATTGTCAATCTAAAAAGGTATCTCATCAACACCAAAGTCTATCAACATTATTAACCTTTACTTTCTTTCAAAGGGCCTTAAGATTACATATCGTATAACCATGACAAACGATGACCACAATCCGCTGTTGAAACACTTTTCAGCTGATCAATTCTGTACGTTTCCAATCATTAGTAATGATTTATATCAATCAGGCAAAAGAAAAACAAAAGGAATAGAAAATGTCATTTCGGACTTTATTAGGATTCCTTGCAAATCTGCTTCTCATTGACCTTAATTACCTTTTTCTTTTTCTCCTTTCCTCAGATATTCTGCATACAGATGTGGTATTCACAGTTCTCTATCTCATTCTACTGATAGCCTCAATATTTGAAGCATGTAAGCAATATTCATCATTAACCAATGTTTCAGTCAATCTCTTAATGGTCAAACTGTTTACCTTCCCTTTCAGATGCTTTGTACACTCGTCATCTCTTTCACATAACATACAAATATTACCTTACTTCATTGACTTTACAATTTTCATCTTTAGTCTTTCTTTCAACTTATTATATTATTCTTGCTGATCGAGGCTATTCACACGAGGTTTTAAAGTTAATCGGTAATTCTGTCAATCATAACTCAATGATCTTAGCAATTAACATTTCTTTTCTTAATCCAGGTAAACTATTGGAATCAGCATCAACATCTCTATTTTTACTGCTCTTGATACTTTTAGCCAAAGGTTATACAATTACTCGAGCTCGATTGAAGAAGCAAACATCAACTAAAATCAGTTTATTTATGACTTTGCATACTACAACATATATTGCGATATTTTTTTATGAACAAATGGTAAGCAATCATTTTAATTTGTACAAAATTTGATCAAATATAAATTCATCATGACAATACGCATTAACATGATTGAATTTTGAAAAACATTTCCTATTAACAGTGATAAATTAATCTGACTAAATGAAACCATCAATTTGAACCAAGAATATCAATTTTTACCAATTTTTTAAAGTGATTATGAATACTTTTTTAGCTTATTGATTATTCTGACAATAATAAGAGTAATGTACAAATTAAGCTTCAATATGTAAATAACATAATCAATGTTATAACATTTGATATTTGGTATAAGTTTAAAATCTATTCATTGTTCGTATATTCCATTATTCCTAGGCTTAGTTGATTGATTGGTTTCTTCTTTATCTCCATCCATTGAACAGCTTACAGTATTTCTTAATTTTTTGTTTATCAACCAATTCTATCTTCTGTTATTGATTATAATTCTTGAAATGTCAATCTTAATTTAATAGCTTTAATAGCATCTAATTGTTCAGTTCATTTTTTACATCATAAGACAAAGATTTGAAAAATCATATGTTCTTACAATAAGAACGTTCAACAAGTAAAGCTTATTGCAAGATCTAATTTCTCGTGTGTTTTACTGATGCTTTTGCTTTATAACAACTAATTTTAATTACAATGTCTATTTCAATTAGTTTTTTGATCCTGGTGAAGTCCTTTACATGTACGAAAGTTGGCCTGGTTATGGTATCATTTTTTTAAGGATTTTAGGATGGTTTTGGTTTGTTTATTCAATTGTGTTTACCTTGATGCATTATCCATCAAAATCATCATTCCTGACAAAACTCTTCCTTCTTTATAGTGTTTGGTAAGTCTAATAATTTTGTCATAATTTAACAAATATTTACTAATAAAATGTTTAATCAACAAATTTCAGGTTTATATCAGCTCCTGTAGTCATACTTATATCCACTTTCGTTGTCCCCAAATGGATGAGGGAAAAGATCATCAATGCTGTTGAGCTTTTCATTGCTATGCATGCTCATCTGGTATTTTTTGTAAGTAATATTTGTATCAATCTATTTTCATTCAAGACAATACTTAGTAAATACTTGACAATAATTAACCCAATATCATTAATTGAATAGATATTAACCCGCCCATCAAAAGCTAACAGGAACTTTCCATTCCATGTTCGTACAACTCAGGTAAGTTTCAACTCACAATCAGTTTGTCAGTGTAATCTACTTTCATGCTTCAGCATTGTTTGTTTTTCATCACCGACTCTTTCTGCACACCTTAAAATTTAGATCAAGGATTTTCACCTCAAACGACATGATATTAATGACATTGATTTTTCTCTCTTCAGATTGATGTAATGGCCAAAAATGGTGAAGCTGGTGGTGAGACTCTGGACAGATTTACTCATTACTCCTATGCACCATCGCGTTCGAATTTCACCGTTAAAAATAATAATAGACCAGTTTTCTCAGTTACCTCAGCTAATACCACTAATGGAGATAGTGGAATAGTCAACGGAACTTTTCCTGGATCGACCAATATATTACTTTTCTCAACCACAGGTTCGTTTCTATACTTCAAAGTTGTAGTCACCTTTTCAGTCTATAGCTTGAAACTCGACATCACATCTTTTTAATGGAAACATTCAATTAATTAAACCATTTTAACTCTTTCTAGGAACATTGAGTGGTATCTACACAAGTGATTTAAGTTTGGTTGAAAGACAAGATAATGGTTATACTGGTTTACCTGCGGTTGATGCTGGAGGCAACCCTTGACATCAACTTGAAAGAAAAGCACTTTATTTTGTGATTCTGTGTGTATTTTAGTGATTGATTTTTACAGTTCAAAAAATATTTACCAATAATTGGAAAAAAGTAATCATACAATTGTAATAACGAAAAATATTTCAATTGAAAGGATCTCAATAAACTCAATCTCTTTTCGGCAATCGTCAAAATTTAAACTCTTTATGTTTCTGAAATTAAATTTTTTATGTAAATTTGTTCAAGATTGATGTTTTTTATAGTCAATAAACAATTAAAAATAAGATTGTTTTGTTTTAAACTTTTTTGATGCTCGTCTTGTGAAGCGGCACTCTTTTTGGATCTCTTTATTCATTTAATCAATTAAATTCGTGTAAAATTAGCATTTCGATAGAAGATTCAAATCACGAAAATTAAAAAAGCATTCTTATTACAATCATTGAATGATCCCTTAGTTAAAGTTTAGCGACATCTATCGGTGATTCTCTCACTCATGTATGAAACATCTGTGAAAATCTGTAGGAGATCCAAAATTATCGGACTGAGAATGTGAAAATTATTTATGAAAATAAATAAGGAAGACGATTAAAAATGTTTATTGTGTTTAAGATATCCACAATTTTACTTCGTAACTTTAACTTGGTCAGTTGATCAGTCAGAAAAAACCAAGGAAATCATTTAAAAGAGTCGCTGTCTCCACTGTTTTCGCTTTTTGTTTGCATGTTTCCCCCTTCATCATCAATATCAATTTATAATTGTGTTTTGTGACCATTGTTGTTTTATACTTACTCAACCAATTGAAGATAAACAAACTGAGAAACAAAATCTCATCCCGCTCATCGAAAATCATGTTGCGAGGAGAGCAATGTCAAGAGGTTTCAAATGGAAACCTTGATCTTGGTAGGAAACTTTTGGATGCTTGTAAAAACGGTGAAACTGAAGAAGTTAGAGAGTTAATGGCAAATGGAGCCCCTTTTACAACCGATTGGCTTGGTATGTTTTGGTGTTTATTTCAATCTTACCTTGTGTTGATGATTACCTGGTTGACTATCAAACTATTTAAGCTCGCAAATTATATTGAATAATGTTTAAGGTTTGATGCTCAACTCATGATTCGGTTTGTTATTCTTGTGGGTATCACCAACATAAACATACTTGTTTCCATACAAACTCGTGCTTTATCTATCACTCTTAAGAAAACCTTAAGGTTTACATAGTATTTGTTTTATTTATTTATTATTAATTGATATTCTTTTAATTTTTAGGCACCTCACCATTACATTTTGCGGCACAACATGGTCATACAGATACAGCGGAATTTCTATTGAGATCAGGAGTTAGTAGAGATACCAGGACAAAAGTTGAGAGAACACCTCTTCATGTTTCTTCTCAAGAAGGACATTTACAAATTGTTAGTCTCTTACTAATGCATGGTGCTGATATTGATGCCCGTGATCTTCTCAAGATGACGCCTTTGCATTGGGCTGTTGAAAGAGGACATTATGATGTTGTCGAATGTCTGCTTGCTAATGGAGCTGATGTCAACCTTTTAAGCAAGTTTGACAAAACACCTATAGATATTGCTAGAGACTCAGGAAGATTAGACATGATACCTCTCTTAGAAGTAAGCTCAATTTCGTTTGATGTAGCTGGAATCAAGGTTATTTTCATTTTTCAATGTAATAATGTTTTCTATCTCTTCCTATTTAGAAATATATTAATGTTTCACGACCCAGACAGGATAATAGATCCACAAGCAATGCAAACAATAGTTGTTTCCCTAAATCTAGACCAACTGTGCTACCCAATAAATCCAATAGGACTGCAAAAATTGTGAAACCCATAGGTAGTGTGAATACAAACTCAACGGTAAAAGGAACACCTACATCTTCATCCACATCATCTTCATCATCATCCACAGTAACCGCCAATCTCACAAAAACAAGTGTTGATGCCTTAAAAAAATTATTAAATGGGACTGGCATTAATTTGGAGGATGGATCAAACAATGTTTTGACAACTCTGGCTGCCTTAGCCGAAGCAACTGGACAAACAACAGGCAATGTTATCAATAATAATTCCCAATTAACTGCTGAAGCATTACAGTGGTTAGATACTCATGGAGTGACAACAGCTCTTGAGGAATCTATGTTTACCTCGGCAATTGAAAGTGGAGGCACAGTATCGCTTACTGAAGCTGGTAAATTGGCTTTAAATTGTGTAAAAGACTCATCATTATCACCGACTACATCACAATCAGCTTCATCTGTGACAACTTTAAGTAATTCAACGAAATTAGATCCTGACCTTAAAGGAAAAGTGATACAGATTGTCGGTGAATTAGATCCTAATCAAGTAACAGCACCTATAGTTTTATTAAGCTCAAATTCGGATGGGACGTTAACTGAACCTACAGAGCCCATACGTATTAAAAAGATTGTTAAAGCCGTGGCTGGCAAACCATTCAGTGTGACAAACATTAAAACTACTAACCTTACAAATTCCAAATTGAATTTAGAATCAAATGGCTGTAAAGTAATCAACAGCGCCGTAGCATCGATAACATCTCCAACAACAACAACCATAAGCATCAACCATAATAACAATAATAATAACAACAATAGTGATAATGAAAAAGAAAGGTTAAAAAAAGAACTGGAAAGGATTAAACGAGAAGCTGAAGAGTATAAAGCCCAGTTAAGAGAAAAAGAAAAAGAAGCCGAACTTTATAAGAAACAGTTAGAGATGTACAAATCTAAATATAAAGATTAATATTTTCACTCGTCTGAGAATCAATTTAAAGACCAAGGACTGTGAAAAAACTGTTATATCTCTAAATTGTAACCTTATTTTCAGTTTATGGAAACTCTGCTTTTTCTTCAATTGCTGTTTATAACTTCACAAGTGGTTAGCATCTTCCATGATGCATAATTCCTCATTCAAATTATATTAAAAAAATTTTTGTTCTCAGAATCACCGAAACAAAGAATCAGCCGAGATTCCATACAATCTATGTTCATCGATTGTAGACATCCATATAAATATATATATAATATACACACCACAATCACATACACATACAAAACTCATGAACATGCATGGACATATTTTGATGTTTTTTCTCTACCTTCTTAGTTAACCCTCTCCTTCCCTTAATTTTGGATAAAAAACACTTACATAACCCATAAAGAACTCACGCAAAGAAAATTCATTTTTTTCTTTTCTTACCTATCATCTTTTGCTCACCTTCCTCGTCTTTACTCATATGTTGCCACCAATCGAAAGGCAATCCATCCTTAACTATTATATTTCAATCCAATCCCTGCATAAATTCAAATTGTTACCGCGCGAAGGATTATTTTTCACATAGCTGATTAAAACAATGTCCTGTTACATTAAAAACTCTCAAGATTTCATCTCTTCATTTAATTTATGGTTAAATTTTTGATAATTTACACCAGCGTCATAAGTAAAAAACCTAAAGATTTTCCCTTCCATTTAACTGTTAGTTTTCTGGGATAGAAAGGAAGTTAAATTTCAATACAAATAATCAGGGAATCAAAATAAAATCTAATTGTTGAATAATCATCTTCTCTCTTTACTCCCATAAATACTGGCCTTCTATCTTTTCAATTCAAGATATGAAAATGTATGTTTTTTAGTAAAGTCTTCCTCTTTTAGTTGCTTTTTCCGGTTGTTAATTTATTTTTTCATGCTCTAAATTTATTTTCGCATGTTATACCCGTGTTCACCATCAATTAGCCGTTTCCTGAAAGAAATAGTCAATCATTTGCTAATTATACGACATTCATCAAAATTGATGGATCACCAAAAATTGCAGCTATTGTTCTTGACTTTCGACTATTCTGAACTTACGAAGTTGATTCTTGTAAAAGTCCAAAATAACGTGAGAAAAACGTTAGCAAATAAAAGCATCTGGACAACTTTTCGCGGTTTCAACACCATGCCTTTAAAATTACATGTGTTTTATTGATCAAACTGTGCCTTTCTTGAATAATAGTTCATTTTGATTAATAGTTGTGAATAGAGTTTTGATTTCATGCAAACTAAGATGCCTGAGTTCATACAATCAAGAATAACTAATTTCAGTTAATTTGTGAGATTCGAGGTTAACTCTGGTTGTAGTAAAATCACAAAAATTTTCACCAGTTTAGTATTGAATAATGGTTCATAGATGGCGTAACCAACTCAAAAAAATTGTTAATTAAAATTGTATTTTCAAGCAAATTAAGCCAAAAATTGATTATGTTTGACTCCCTCTAATTGAAACATGGGCAAAAATTTAGCAAGAAAGATGCTGACATTGTATAGTTTCTCGCAAGTTATAAAAAATTAGATAAATTTGATGTAAACTTAATCCAATAAGTGAGCGAAGTAATAAATCTAAAGTCCAATTCACGTTGGCGCTTTAATTTACCAAATGGCTTTTCTAATTGCAATCAACTTTGCATGCGTACTATTAATTTATGAATTTTGGTTGCTTATTCGTGTTACTCTTTGTGTGAAGATAGGATTTATGATAGATAGGATTGGGGCAAAGTAATGCTAACGGTGAACACTGGAAAGAGTTAAAGATGAACAGTACTTTCATGAAGTATTGATATTGGTCGATCAAATATTGATATATTGAAAGTATTGAGTATCAAAAATATTGTTTAGGTATTGTATTATTGATACTGTTTTTTCGAGCAAATATTAGAAACTCAGAATGCAAATATCAAGTTCAAATAATAATCAAATAATCAAATAATACAACCAGGTAGTGAATCAAAGAACGTCCATGTTTAATGTAAGCCAAAAGTCAGTTCATGATTAAACTTAAACCTTTTTTCATTTGAATCTAACTTCTTGTTAATTAGAGATAAAATTTCTGGCGATTCTACAATTTGGCTGTTAAAGACTATAGAAAGTAGACATTTTTTCAAACAGGGCTTGAGTTAACCCATAAACTTGAATTAATTTGAACTTCCAACCAACAGAAAGTATCGATACATATTGCTTAATATCAATATTGTTGCTCATATCGATATCTGATCTTACCAGTTGTTTATCATCATTTCATTAAGGTAAGTTTAATTAACGTTTTTTACCAATATTAGTAGTTTTGAAATAGCGATACTTGATGAATTAAGCTTCTTTCAACAAGTAATTTAAACTGATTAAAGTAATAATTGTTGCATCTTTCGATATTCTCATTCTTTTAGGTGCATCAAAAGCGTTACCTACGCCATATGGACATAAGAGTGGATTATAGTCTCTCGCTGAAATGTGATAACTCAACTGGATGATGGATTGCAATGTTAATCTTTTTTCATGTTTAGATATTTTTCTCATGTAAGATAGTTTTCGATGTTATTTTATTTGGTGTTAATGCTCTTCTAAAAAGAACTATACAGATCAAAAGAGTAAACCTTTTGTTGAAGTTGATTCAATACTTGGTTGATGCAAAGTCTATGACTTACGCATTAATACAAAGTCATAGGCATTACATTTATAGTCAAATACATTATTAATAAACAGGTAAGAGTAACATACAATAATAATGATTGAAAAATGCTATTTATTGATAAATTTGATCCCAAATGAAATTCTTTTTCCCTTTTCATCATACAGACATCAATGAATAAACTGATTTGTGAGCCATTTATGCAATCATTTGGATTCAATTTTCATTTGCAATGGAACCTGAGAAAGAAACTGATGTTCCTGCTCTTGCACCATATTCATCATTTCTTTACCTTTTCATACTGATGATAATGCATCATTGAAGCTCTCATTTTTCCTTTCATCACTCCTACAATCACTTTTTCTTGCTCCTATTCAAAAAGTATTACTCACTTGAGAAATCCTATTTTGTCTATCCTTTGCTACTTCTTTCCCTGTGATTCTGTTTTAGGTACCACATGAAAGAAAAGACAGAAAAGAAACAAACAAAGGCAAACAAAAAAGTCAAGAGAGAATTAAAGAAACCACTTAGCTATTGATTTAATTCACTTGAGCAACTTTCAATGGACCAGTTCGGTATGTAACAATCTAACAGCTATTATCTTCATACCACAATCATTTGACAAATTTCATGAACTCTCCTTTTTTTGTAGATCATCATTTTCATTGTTGTCGTTGGCAACGTAACCACTGCCATACCTCGACTACTCATTAAAGGCCCATTCCAGAGTTGAACCATGATTTACATCGAGCCTGTTATTGACCAATTTTCAGATGAAGAGTTCAAATGATCTGAAAGAAGCAGGATTGTCAAAAGCCAATAACAAGAGGATTGTAAAGCCTCAAGTTCGTCGATTTCACTCTCTATTGCCACTAAATGATGTTATACATTTGGTTGAAAAGCATCTTTCGGGTGGCCTTACAATAGAAAGTGGTGTTACAATGAAGAGTAAATGGGATTCCTATGGAGAAACAACAAGCAAACAAAATGAAGGGAAAGCAAAAAATGAAAAGAGGAGCAATATTATGATGGATTATCTTCTTCAAGATTCCTTTTGACTCTTCTTTTTGTGTTTGTATGTTTTCTCTTGTATTATCTTTTTACTGTCTCTTGCCTTTGTGTGAAAATTATTGAGCTCTATTGGCACTTATCTCTTTCTCTCTCCCTCTCACTCACTCTCAATGTCATTCAATCACCCAATCTTATGCCCTTCATTCCTATTGTATCAGAATCAGGAAAAAAAAACTTTTCACTCCTATTATCCTCACATTCTATAGCCTTTATCCTCCCTCCTCCTCCCTCAATCATCCACTCACTCCTTCATTCATTTCGCCCATTGACCCAATCTCACTATCTATCGCTTTCTCATCATCTTTACCATCACTATTATCACCAAAATTGTGTGTTTGCTCGTCATTAGCAATTTTCTTTGTTGATTTTTCCCATTTTTACCCTTAAGGAGCATCTGCAAATGAATAGGAAAATCTCCTGTTGAAATATTTCCATGAAAGGAACTCATTTAATGTAATTTTTAATGCTGATTCCGAATATCTAGTTCATTTTTAAATTCAACGTTCGTACGTATTCCAAGTTTTGAAAGAGACCTCAAAACCAGCTAAGTCTAATCATGATCTATCGAGTCAAACATGTTGAATAATTTGATGAATGTTCTGTTAGACTTTCGTTGTTGAAGGTCAGCATATCAAGTACAAGAAAGGTTAAATTGATTGCAGGATTGACTTGAAGTGTTTATATCATTTTTACATATAAAGAAACAAAATTTTAACTCTTCTTTTCATATCTCCATAAGTAAGAGGAATGATTGTAAACGAATCAGATATTCACAATCAGCACAAAATTTTGATTCGGAACGGCTTTGATTTGATTGGCTAAAAAAGTTGAGAACAGGAGATTTTGCAGATTCTCTTCGAATAGAAATGATAGCAACATCAAAAATTCATGACGAAAAGCGTCGTTACATTGCCCCACATTTGCTCAACATTTCCTGTATTGACTGAATTGAGGCAAAACATGTAAACCATTTTAACCATCTAAAGTTAAATATTCAATTAAACATGATGATAATTGATTATTTAGAGAGGTTAATAATTGATTGTGAAAGGTGACAACAGACAAACAAACAAAGTGGCATATAAAAGTCCAGATAAACGGGAAACAAATGAGTGGTTAAACTGCTTCAATGTTAACGTTTTCATCCATATTAAATAGCATGAAAGCATAATAACATAATAACTGTTGTTGAAATTGTTTTTCAACTTGAATACATTTTGGCTACAATTTTTAACAACAGCAACAATTTGCTTTTCAACCAACAATAGAAGGCAAAATTTACACACATATTTATAACATTCCCTTAATTTATGAGCTAAATTTAACAATATTCAATTGAATTGTGAAAGTGAAGAGAGAAGAGAAAGAGAAATGACTTGCCCTTTACTTACAGTCACTCCCAGTCCATTCAATCTTTTTCAACATTTCAGGCCAAATTTTTCAACAATTTTTTTCTCTCTCCTCTCTTTTTACAGGAATCAATTTAACAACACAATACTACACTCATAAGATCATTAAACTATCAACAACAACACCGGCAACACCATCAACATCACCACCATCAGGATCAACAGAGAAACCTCAACACAAAGAGAAAAATAAACAGAAAGGAAAAGTATAATTCATCCCTTTTTTCAGTGATGTGGTGTTTTGTGTGTATAAAAAAAGCTGAACAATACAAACATTGAATAATAGCATCTTCTTGAAAAATATTTTCACACAAACTGCTATTCATAAATTGAACTTGATATCTACACATAAACACACATACACACAAATATCCACATGATTAACCTTTCTTTAACTTTTATTAATGAAATCAGATTCCTTTATTCATCCAACATTAACATTTAAAAAATTTACTTTTAATTATCTTTGTAACCTTTCATTGACAACAAAACATTTTTTACACCAACACACAAAACTATTTCATTGTATTTCACCTTTTCCATACAATGTAATGGTAATGTAATATTTTTATACCAAATATTAATTTGATTTTTTTTCTTCTTCTTTTTTCTTCTTTCCTCTTCTTTCATAATTTCAATTCAGATGACAATTGATTGGATCAACTCAAGGAGATGATGATTATGATGATATTATTATGAATAAAAGCCTGAACCATTTGAGTTATGCCTTAAGGATAAACATTTTTCTTTCCCTAACCTGATTTGTTGGTGAAATTGCAACAAACACTCGATAAAGATAAATTACGTGATTTAGCAAGCTGAGCATTTCATGTTTCATCTTGTTTTACCAGATTAATTGTGATCACATTTATTCAATCATCAATTTTTCATTGCATTTTCCCTTTCCCTGTCCTTGAATAAATTTCAAGCTGATGAATGATGATAAGGAAATGAATGGCCACAAGCAAAGGATCTTGAAAAAAAGCCAAAACTCAATTGACTTTCCATGAGACTGACAAAAAAGAGGAAAAAAAACGTTCAACAGATTAAATGTTCAATGAATTTACATATTAATGGTTGAAATGAAATGATAATACCCAGCAAGATGATGTTCAATTGTACGTTTAATTAAAAGCGCAAAATTTGACATTTATACATCTTTATAATGGCTGGATGTTTCAGTAAACATTAAAACACAATTTTGTTCCCATAGAATTATAATTTCATTATTATTGTCATTTCATTATTAAATCATTATTATCATAACCATTGGGTTTGATATGTCAAGTAAACAAAATTATGGTTAGACACTTGATGTGCATTTAAATACAGTTTATTTATTTATATTTTTTCTCATCTTTTCCCATTCATTACATAACAATAATGATGAAAATATGATTATTATTATCATTGAGATTAACTTTGATTGTTACCCAAACGATTGTCATTTTTATCCCATTGACATTGTCCACTTTCAATAACAATATTAGTGAAAAGAGAAGAGAAGAGAACGTTTTTTTCTTCTCTTCTCTTTTCCTCAATCATTTAATCCACTTCTAACAGTTTCTCATTGACTCAGTCACCATTGATTAAATGAGCAAACTACAGAATGGGATTAATCTTTTTTACAACATTTGCTTGTTTAAACTTAATCCTCAACTGCTATTGATAGATTAAACTTTCCTCCCTTTCAATTCAATTCAATTTATCAACTTTGTTTAATCAATGAGAGAAATATAAAGAGCAACTTAACAGTATTAACAGTGGCAACCATTTAATAATAATAGCGATGAGACTTATAAAGATTATTATTTTCTCAGTCAACAGTTAACATTGAATAATTCAGTGTTAACCAGAAAAATGAAAACAGTTTCACCGCAATTGAATGAGCAAAATTGAAAGTCATTATCGTCTGAAATGTTACGATTACGAGTTGAACAGTTAAACCAATTGAAAGTGAATCCCAATCAGAGTTACCAAAAAGCCGAATATCTTTGCATCTCAATTTTAACCAAAATCTGGTTTAAAGCAACACAAATCATTCCTAATCCACTTTTTTACATTCAATTCATTTGAAGATTCAAAAGAACATGCATTTTCCCATTCATGATAAACTCTTGATAATCAAGAAAAGATGAAAAATAAATTCAAATTTTCCACTTTTATCCAAATTCAATTGATGTTAAAAGACTCAAGTGTCTCACAATTACATTGGAAACTATTGATTTACTTTCCACTTTATATTCATTAGCCAATCATTAACCAAATATATTCAGCATTTCTTGTTATTCATTCAATTACATTAAAAATTTCATTGTTCAACACTTTTGCATTTACAGGTTTTTTTGCACAAAATACTCGCATTTTCAGAGAGATTTGTGATTCTGAAAGAAATAAATTGCTGAAAAAGGCAACTTTTCAAGCAAATTGTTTATAAATTAACTTTTTTTGTTTGCTTTTGAAACAAGTTAATAATATTACAATGTTAACAATATGGGAAGGTTTTCAATTTTGAAATATGAAGGGAAAAACAAAAGAACTGGAAAAAGGGCAAAAATTAATAAAACATGATAAAAGAAGAAGCAACAATAGAAAGATTATCATGATTATTAAATTGTGTTGATTAAATTTTCATTGTTAACATTGCTTCTGATGGTGGGCCAAGTGAAGTGAGTCCATTTAAATTCATAATTATCTTGGTCAAAATGGAAAAGGTAAGGAAAAAGGTTTGACCAGCAAAAAAAGAAAAGCAATTTTTCTCTTTTCTACCTTTCTCAACCTTTTCCAGCAACAATTTTCATGTAGTTCAACAATAATAATAAGCACATCAATTAATCTTGTTATATTTCACCAACAATGTTACCTTTCAGTTAGCCATTATTATTATCATTTATTTTACCTTGTAAATTGTCTGTTCATTTGTTGTGATGAAAGTTAAAATTAGTGTTGAAAATCATGATAAAAATCATGACTAACCCAAAAAGTGAAGTGATTTAACTTTATTTATTTTTTCATTTTTCCTTTTTTTTGTTCATTCATTTCTTTTTCACATTCTCACAAAGGTTATCAAATGAAATTATGTGTATATATTTATTAACACTGGTTCTGATGATTACTTGTTATTCAACGCTATTTTCATCATTTTATCCTCTCATCATCATCAAGTGAGCCACTGAAGCCAGACCCATAAACACCACACACACAGACAACTCAACACATCAATATTGTTTTGATTCTCGTGTTTCAACATTGTGTGTTACCAATCATGTTGTTGTTTGTTTATTACCTTTCAACGGTTTTCAACGGCTAATCATGACAACAGCAAACAACAGTCTAAGGTTTGGTTGAAAAGTAATGAAAGATACTTTCTCCATGTAAGGAGGAGAGACAAGAAGATGAGCAAGATGAGGAAAAATAAAAGTTTTGCACATTCAATAAGCGAGAGAAGATGAGAAATCACTGATTTTCTTTCACCTTTTTTTTTCTTTCTTTCTCATTCTCTTTCACCATCAATCGCCAACTTTTCATCATTCCCATCATCATCATATTTTGTGGTTTTCAAGGAGTGGCCCACTTTCAACTTCAAGTCACGAAGTAACCTTGTATTTACGTTGTTTGTTGATTTTGTTTTGTGATTGACCACAACAACAAATATAAATTGCTATTCATGAAAATTGTTTTCTTCTCTGTTTTTTCTTCTCTTCACTTTAAAAAAGCATGAAATTATGGTTAACCATCAAGAAGCAGCTAATTGAATATGCTTATCTTCATCATCATCACTGTTATACACTATACATCAAACACTGAAAGCCTAATGGTTCAATAGCGTCTTATTTCAGCCTCTTGATATAAATAGAGTCCAAATTTACAGTTCATTCAATCCAGTTGGACGAGTGGCCAAAATGATCCCCACTTTAAAATTTTTGCACCAAATGAGAGCCAAGGCTGTAATTGAACAAAAAATGGATCAGAATAAGAAGTCAAATTTCTGAAAAAAGGACAAAAGAAATTAGCATAAAACACGGAATCATGAGTGAAGAGTGGAAAGTGTTTATAACAAGTAGAGAAAATTAGTTTACTCTGTAACAAAGAAACAATAACTTGATGTCTCTTTCTTTAGGTTAACCAAAGCGGGATTATCAGATGAATTTCGTGACTGATTCCAAACCATAAATTTTGTAATCAACTTTGGCGACAGATTCAATCAAACCACGATTACTTCAAGACACATTGGCAGGAACTGCTTCGCTAGGAGTAAACCTCAGCAAGGGTTGACCAACTCCATTAGTTAAATAAGCTGAATATTCTTGATCGACCAGAATAACTTGCACCAGAGCTGACTATCCTTAAGATATTATTGTATTCTTATCGAAAAACTAATTGAATATTTATAACATACTAAACAAATTAAACAAAATCACTAAAATAATTTTATAAAATAATTTTTGAAAAATTGATTGTAATGTTTGCATAAACGCAAGTTGCTAAGTGATTCTAATTTCAGCGCGCACTTCAAATGACACTATTTTAATAAATCTCAAGAAGCCCTTGAACTTGTCCAATAATGGCCCTTAAAATTGACCAAAAAATGATTTACATAGACTCATATAACAGCAATCTTGTAACCAAAAACAAAATTGGCTCAACTTTTGATCATTACTATTATTATAACGGTATATTACAGTTTATTGTAAATGATAAAACACCATTAACTATTCACCTATTTGTTAGTCTTTATCTGGTTGGTTAATAGTTGTTAAAGTATAAGTAATAAATAGATTAAAAGACTTGTAACCGGAATAGGAAATGTTATAAGAAACATTTTCGGGTCTCATCATTATTCTGTAAGACATTTTTATAAATAATAAATTGAAAAGCGACACACAACTGGATATAAATATAAAGATAAAATTGCATTTTCACTCTCATCAACAATCAACTCTGGATAAAAGTTTATTGTTGATCATGAAAGCATCTGAAACAATCTTCATATTTTTCTCATTCCTTATGTTTCCTGTAACTTTTCACTTCTCCATCTTTTAACCACAAGAATCATCTTAATCATCACAATGATTCTCATCTTAACCCAACCTAATGAACAACTTTTCTCATCATAATCATTTATCGGTGTTCATGATGATTACTTGTATCAACTAATTACTGTCTTTACCATCTTATTGGCAAAAGCAACCAACAGTTTAATCAAAGAAGCTCATCATGCACATTCAACCATCATCAATGGAAACAAATTTTTATCAAACACGATTAAAGATATTATGATGATGCTCTGATGATCAAAAAACCATAATGACTCGACTCATTAACTATTTATCAACTCTTTTTTGCCTTCATTTTCATCATCATCTTTACAATTTATAATAGCAAGGTAAACAGAATGGAAAATTTTTTTAATAAATCCATTTTTTATCTTTATCCATTTTCAAGCTTCATCTTTGCGCTAATTTTCATCATCAAGTTCATTGAGAAAAAAACATTCTACAGATTCTTTGCTGAAATTCGCAATTTTCCTCTTTTCTTATTTCTTTATTAATAACTTTCTCAATTGTTTCTTGATAATGTTCACAATCCTTTGAAACACTTAACGACGAGTTAATGCTTTTCTGCTCAACAATTGAGTTCAAGTTTCGGTAAACAATAACTTTGATTGTGTTTAAACGACTGAGTTATAAGAAACGTTTGAAGAAACAATTTCAAAAAGAATTTCTGATTTAAAATTACAAAATTCATTCCAGATTTATCTGCAATTACGATATTTGAGCAATAAACAACAAGAATCGAGAAAATTTACTCGGAAGATCAGCAAACTTCAATCATTTTTTCACATTTTCAATGAATTTAAATCACTAAATGAATGTAATTTCAACATTTCATGAATTTTCACGGTTTTTTCTTTCGATTATTTTGCTCACAAAGGATTCATTGCAAAAATTTTGAGTTTAACTTAGTAGTAGTCAAAATTCCGGATCTGAATCGCATTAACTAATTCTTCATTAGTCGAAAGTAGTTGATTGGCCTCGTTCAATTGCTTGTGGAACTTCGCCATTTTTATTTTCTATCCAAGACAGAGAGAGTATACTTTTTACAGAAAATGTGAGTTTTATGTAAAATGTTTCTTTGAGAAAATTTCACTGAATTTTGAAAAGTCGCTATTTGGATTTTGGACGTTTGCTGTCATTTTAATCGAAAATTCGTTTACCAATCATTGCAATTCCAGCAGAAAATGAATCTTTTTTATTTACAAAGTTCTGTATGGAATCGATTAAATATTGCAAATTCAGAAGAGTGATTTTTCAAAAAAAACATTTTTTCATTGCGAAACTGGCATTTTACCGTGCAAAGTAAACTCACCAATCCAAATCAAGATGTAACACTTAACATGAAAGCCTGACAAATGGATTGGTTTTGCATTAAAGGCTCATAAAACACTGAATTCAAATTGCGCATAACGAAATTGTTACATTTAATTTTCTGCTTAATTTTGTTCAACACTAACGACTAAATAATTTGCACTAAAATCGATAGTAAAAAAACTGAAAATCAAAAGAAACGCAAAAATGATCAGAAACTTGCTTTTATCAACATCAATTGTCGACTTTAAATCTAAACTTTAAACCAAATGAATACCATTTAATCATGAATCTGAATCAGTTTAGAATTTATTTCCGTTTCTTTCTCTCTCTCAATGTTTAAATTGACAATTCATGACATTTGAAATGCAAGTGAGAAAAGGAAAAAAATGATCACAAAAAAACTCAAAAATCCAGATAAAAGGGAAAAAAGATGAAATTCATAAAAGCATGAAGTTGATGATGATGTCTGTTTTGATGAAACTGTCATCGGTTGACTGAATATTATCTCAACCAATCATTTCCATCACAACCAATCACTCTAAATGTTTATATGAAAACAGCTTTTCTCAGAAATAAAACTTTTTTTTCACTCAAAAATCATTTCTTTTTCTCACCAAAAGAAAAATGCAAAAGAAGAAGAAAAAATTGTAATAATAATATTTTCCTTTATCCGATTAGAGCAGTTGTAGGAGCAATAATAGTAATAATAATGATAATAAAAAGACTTATCAGCATCCGCATCATCATTGATGAATATTGAATAAGGAAGATGAGTTTCAAACTGACAACACTTGATCACAAATGAAGTTCAACTTAGCATTGTTCAACTTTTCTGATTGCACAGTCACTTGATTTTTATCGTCCAAAACATACATTATTTGGGAAATAAAAATATTATAATAAATATCAATGCAAACATGGAATCAAGAAAATGATGATTTGAATGGCGAAAGAAGTTTTTCCTCTTTTCTTCTTGTTCGCACTTTCAATCAACTTGTGAATAAATTGATTCAAGTTTGCCTTTTTTTGTGTTTCACTGAGTTTTAAATTGAAAAACAAACTAATAATAATAGCTAATAGTGTTTCCAAGTGAATCATATCACTTCTATTTGAAATTATCATGAAAAGTTGGCTGCCTTTTCTTTACTCAAAGTAAACTTCTTGTTACTTTATTCCAACTTCATATTGTACAAGTTAATTGAATGGGAACAAAATGGCAACAAAGGTCAACCAATTGTTCATTAATAATTCAATAATTTCAATTCCTTTTCCATTGTGTTCATTCAATTAACTCTCAATGAAAAAGTTAACTTTGCACAATTGAATGATATAATAAGAATGAAAAGAGAAACAAAAATCTATTGAAAAACACAAAATCAACTTGAGCTGACAAAAAGTTCTGAAAGAAAAAATATTTTTCCCTGAACATTTCGATATTTGCTGCCAAACTTATCAATTTTACTTGGCATTTGTTTTTGCAAAAGAATTCAAATTTCTAGAAAAATCATTTTCAACTTTTATTTCTTTGTGAAAATCGCAATGAAAACACTGAATTTGTTTGTAAAGTTTTTCTGATTTAAAAATTGTTTGGTTTTCGATTAAGATTAATGAAAGTTGAATTGATTGGATATTGAAATTGAAGGCTTTTAAACAAGTTAACAATGAGCCTTTGCATTGACCATTGAATCTGATTGAAAGAGCATAATCAAAGAGATCCTTATGTTACATCTTAAGCAATCTCAATTGTTGCAATTGAATGAAAGATGAATTCAATGAATTAAATACTCATGTAACAATGGATACACAAAGAGTCACACATTTAATAATCATCTTCATTTTCATCTCAATACAATAACAATTTATTGTTGATTTTGTTTCCAACCCAACTTTTCACATCATTTTCCCTTATAACAAGCATCCATTGAAGGGACCAAGTTTAATGTATAACCGTGTTTAAGCCCTTTACCTTTCGATATTGCAATTGAACAAAAAAGACGTTAAATACTAAAAGTGCATTTTGTATTGTGTTTGATTGGAAAATTTAATAACAATTGACGACAATAAATCACTTGAAGATAACTCTTGAAACATGAAGATGAACAATGAATCGATGGTTGAATAGTGCTTTTAGTCGTCAGTTAACAAGTAGCAAGATAATTGATTGTTAATCATTATTAGCTGGATGATCAAAAGCTGAGATTAAGCTCATTGTCCGAATCAAATTATGGGTAACTTTAATAATAACAACAGCAACAATGATAATAAACTAACAAAGTCAAAGTCTGATGACAAAAGGTGAAAAGATTTTAAAGTTTTTCAAAAAGAAATGTTTGTTTCACTTTTCGTTGGTTCGTCTTGTAGAGCTTTTTTTCAATTTTGTTTGCACAAAAAAAAGGTTAATATACAATGAAGTTACAATGGGTAGAGGTCAACATACAAAGGGACAAAGGGTAATAAAGGTTATCCCAACAAAGGTCGAGGTGACACAAAGAGGAGGTTCAAAGGTATGAGAGGAGTTAATATGCATATTGTAAGATAATGGCCAGGGAATGAGAATCACTGTAAAAGAATCGATCATTTCTTCTTCTTTTTTTCATCTTTTCTTTTCTCCCTTTACCTTAAGTGAAAATTTCTTATTTCTGTTGCTCAGTCTATTGGGTTCTGTGTATTTGAATAGCTGTTTTCATTGAAAATCTGTGTGACCTTCAATTGTATTGCTATTAGCTTTGTCCAATTTTGTTTTGTAATGTAATACAAGAATCGGGTGAAAAGCGTCTTTCACTGTTTGCCTTGTCTATTACACTTTATTGTTCGGGTTAAACAATGAGCGCACCAAATGATAATACAATCGCATCTTGCATTTGTTATTATTTACGCTGTTGAACAATTTTCAAGTCACTTTTGTGTTCACCTTCGCCATTGATTTGACTTTAAAATTAGAATCAGAATAAGTACAATAAGATTTTGGACGATTTCGCCTTTTGAGACACTTTTGCAATTGTAATGATGTGATATTAAAACATGAAAAAACTGTTATAACAGACAATATTGTTGACTAATATCAACAATCCATTTGAAACATTATTCAACATTTCAACTTAAAGCGCTTTTTCACTGGAACAGTTAGACTTTTGTTGTGCGAACAAAGGAAAATATTTTCGTGTTTAGAGACAAATTTAACTTTAATCTTTACAAAGTGGTCAACAGTGAAAGGTTATGACAATTTATGTTGAGGGTTTGAGCATTGATAGGTCAAGAGGTGCAAAATATTTCAATTTAATCGCCATTTTCGCAAATATTTGACCTAGACTTCGATTGATCAAAAGCTTTTGGAAAATTTGGACACTTTAAAGACTCTAAAAACCAGAATTAAAAAACATCAAAATAATGCAAAATTTTCACGATTCTTCCAATCTTAATTTGACTCTTAACCTCAGTATGCACAATGAATTGAATAGATCAAAACGAACAGAAAACTCAAGAAGCGAAATTCAATTATTCCAAAGTTCTATCCTTTTAATCAGCTAAGACTTATTCTTAAAAACAATAAAAGCCTGAAAAGATTTTGAGGGAAAAATGCTTCGATCAAAAATATCATCATATTTTTGTCACTTCCATTCAAAGAAAACACCAAAACTCGCAAACTCAAAGACCTGATAATTAGCGAATAGATAACTTTAAATCTTGATAGCATAACGGCGATATTGTAACGTGAAACTATTGAACTCTTGTAAATATGCGCTAATATTATCTATGAAAAGAAACCTTTTTTTTCGTTTCTATTTTTGTTCCCGTTTAGTTATTCCAATTTTCTTTTGATCCATTTTTGACCTTTTTTATTACCATTATTACCATTGTTATACTCATAGTAATTGTTGAAACCTTGAAAGGTTAAAGGTGAAGGATCAAGTTAAGGGAAAGTGCTATTTATGAATGCACAGTGAAAATATCGCAATATAATAGCGTCAACAAAAAGAACCGTAAGAGTGTTTGTTATAACAATATTACAAAAGGTGTTTTTAGTCGAACCTTTTGTGCCCAGTCGAGGCAAGTTAACCTTTTGTAAACCTTTTCACATTTTACATGGGATTACAATCGTTTTGGCTTAAAGTTGACCTCAACATAAGATAAAGATTGAGGTCAGGTCATGGAGTGTAAAAAAGGAGAGTAAAAACTGATTACAAAAGGTTAAAAAGGTTTACTTGATAAGGTTAAAAGTGACAAGAAAAGAAAAGAAGAAATGAAAGTGAAAAGAATCAGGTAAATGATTTATTACAGCATTGCAACTGGGAGTGAAAAGACTGCTATTAAGGAACCAAATTATCGATTTAATCAAATGATTGAGAAAATGTTTAAATTTGCAAAAAACCCAAATCTTGATCTGTCCAAGAAAAGGCGAATTTTTTTCTCTCGATTTTTTATCGACTTTTGATGCGAATAATCATTAGTAGAAGTGAAGTTTCATTAAAAACGGAATTTCTGTGTTTCTTTTTCAATCCCAAGTTGATTATGATAAAGTTGTTGACAGTGAAAAGTGCAATAACAATGGCGATTGAAATGAGAAAAGATGAAAACTCGAAAAGAAAATGAAATTGCATTAAATGTATTGAAGATTAGAATTGAATCTCTTGAGAAATGATTATCATGCAAAGTTGAAAGAAGGAAAGAAGAGAAATAATTTTAAAGAAAATGTCATTTCAATGAATGGCGATGATAAAGTTGATAATAACGATAATGATAATGATGAGCAACTGTTCTGACAAGTTCATGTTGACACAATATTTTACATGTGAAAAGAGATTGAGTTCATTTGGAAATGGTGAAAAGAGTTTGAAATTGTCTTGGAATCACAACTTTCATCCATCTGATTACAATCATTTCTTATCGCCATCATCAGCCTTGAACTTTTCTTGATATGAATATTTAAACTGGAATCCTGTTGAAGATGAAAATTATTATTCTCAATCTTTTCATTCTGTTATTCAGTTGATGAACAGAATAAAAAAGATTACAAAAAAGTTCCAATGAAGAAGAGGAAATTTTCGAGCTCATTATTTTCACGTTACATTATAAACCATTTTTTGTCAAGAAACAGCTTCTAGTTCATCTTTTATGGAGACAATTCGGCTATTTACAGAATTGTCGGAATATTCTGTTAATCAGAATTTGAATGAGAGAGAAGAATGAAAAAAACTCTTTTCTTATTCTGCTTTTTTCTTCTCTTTCAACGTTTTATTATTTCGTTTATTGAAAAAATATTTTCTTGCCATTTCATTTCAAAAATGCACTCTTTTTCTGATTCTTTGAATAAAATGTGGAATGAAAAGAAAGTTTTTTTCCCTTCTTCTTCTTTCAAGAATCACATGAAAAGAATCTTTTCTCTGAATTTTTGGACTTTTTCTCTCTTCTTCACAATTCGTCCTCAGTTTCTTTTTTCTCTATCATTTTCAAACAGATAAGTCCAAGGAAAATTAAAGTCAACCTGATGATGAACCTGGACAGTGAAAAGAGTTTTTTCTGTGTATTTATTTTCATTGTTGAATATACAAAGAATCAAAATAAGAAAGAAAAGTAAAAAAAGCTGTTTTTTCTTCTACTTTAGTGTCATTCCAATAATGGTTCGTAAGTATTGTTCATTTTCGTCCATTTTCGGCGAGCAACAAATATGTGAAAAAGTAAAGACAAAAAGGATTCATTTGCAAATCATTTTCCATGTTTTCTCATTTTAAACGAAACGAATACCAAATCTAAGGGGCGATTGGTAAAATATTGGTGATCTTGCAAGAGTTTTATTTCAAATTTTCAATGCTTTACACTTTGCATGCAATTAACCTTGACTTACCTTGACTGTATCTACTGTCCTAGCATCACAACAATGATTGATGATGTTGATTTTGAAAATTTTGACTTAAAATACTTTCAAATTGGTCTTGCTTTCATAAACGTCTGAAGCAGATATCTCATCGTTTCTTTACTGGACATAACATGGTCTAAGCAAGTAAACATCCTGAAAGAATTGGGTTCATCAACACTCATGCGTTTCCAAACACAGATCGAGACGGTAAGTTACATACTGGTGTACTATGCGATGCTTGGTCTCGAGATTATTAAAGGGTTGACTTGATGATAATGACAATGTTTGTACCAAAAGTGAAAGCTTTATTTTATGGCGATTTTAACGCCGGCATCGACCGTTTGACAGCTGGTAATGACCGTTCCAGGCTAAATTTAATAGTCAAATTGAACCTACAATCTCTTGGTACTGGTAACTGAAGTTTCATTTCTCCATACATCTAAACTCATCAATTGATACAATTAAACTATCTTTTTCAAAAACTGATTACTGTTATTCACGATATAATGAAAATTATTGACTTTTCATGTTAACACTTTTACCTTATGCAAACAATGAAATGAAAGTGAACAAATGATAAAGCAATAAAAAGATGTAAAAATTACCAAAGTTATCCTTTTATCATTATTCAGTTTTTGTTGATTTGGTTATAGGGTGAAAAAAGTGAAAAGATTTCGTTTGTTTGTTCAAGATGAAAAATGGACTGAAATTATGATGATGAAGATGAATGTAATAACACTTGGAAAGTAAGAAGAAGAAGAAGAAGAAGAAGAAGAAGAGGGATTGAATTGAAATGATGGGAGTAAAAATACACTTTTTTATTGGATAACAGGTTACTTGTTCATGAAAATGCAATCCCAATGCTCAGACTCAGATAACTGAGAAAGAATGAAAAGAAATAAAGAATTGAATAAAGTTAATTCAATTGATTGTTCATCATTATACTCATCATTATTATTTCTCACCATTCCATTATTTTCGTGAGTTGATATCGTAATTCAAAGTGATAACCATTTTGTGTTGACCAAATATAAATATTACAACAAAACTTGTGTTCAAAATGAAAGTGAATCAAGTAAAGAAGAAGAAAAAATTACTGAATAATAATAATTTCCACTATTTTTTGGCACTTCTTTAGCCCGCGGGCCAACAGAAAGGATAATAATGATAAAAGGGATTCTCTCAGATTCCCATCTTATTCAGCAACATCCTATACTGAACATCATAATCATTATCATTATTTTTATTGCCATTCATTTGAAGAGGTTAGAAGATGAGAGAAGAAGAAATGGCGAAAAGTTGCAAAAACAGATTGAACGGGTTCACAGCTTTTGGTTGACTTTTGTTGTCATTTTCAGATCAAGATAATGAACATTGAGGCCAACACTTATTATCATTATTATAGGAATCAAGATTTATTCACATTTGATTCAGAAATGGAAGAAAGAAAAAAATAGAAAACTTTGTTATTTTTTCTTAACATTTTTTTCTCTCTTCTCTTCATGTTATTATCTGTATTTGATCAACAAAAAAAAGCATTATGAAGGTGATGGAAATGTTGAGAGACGACAGAATGACAATCAGACGATTATTATTATGGAAGGTGAATGATGAAAAAAAAGGTTAGAAAATGATTTTAATTTAATTTGATCGTCAAGTGAGCGACTTGGAAAAACATCATCAACATTTAATTTCATTTGCTTCTTCACCATTCATCCTCATCTTCATCTTTCCTTCCCACTCTTCCTCCCTCCATCATCTTACATGTTTGTCATCACTTTTTTACCTTCTTCTTATTTTACTTTATTGTACAAAAAGACGATGGAAATGAAAAGATGAAAAAATGTCTCTTAATGTTGTTTTTTTTGCTGTCGATTCATTTTTTTCTGTACTTTTCTCATGATAATGATAGTGCAGTGATTCTGTAATGATAAACATTCAAATATTCAGTAGCTTTATGTTTAATTGTAATGACTTTTTTTCAATTTTCAAATCTCAATTTACGTTGTTTTTTGTGCCGTTTTTGTCTGCTTTGGGCTCAAGTAGAGCAAGCAAAGTTTTCACTCAAAAAGCCATTCAATTTCAATTAAAGCCTCTTTACCATCGTTAATGGCTTTTTTGCGCTACTATATTACTATGATTTACGCTGTTAATGTTTTACTTGCTCCAAGACCGCCTACTATCATTACCTACCTGTATCTTTAGCTCAATGTTTCAATGAATTTTAACGTTACTTCAATGGTTGATTCAACTGATGAGAGACTATTGAGTACAGTTTGGAGTAATGATAGTAAAATAGTAGCGACAATAAGGTTAAATTTAGCTTTCAACATTGGCTAATAGTAATGACTGGGTTCATCAAACATGGTCAAACAATTGGAGCTGAACTCAAGATGTCAAGATTAACTGTGAAAATGATTGCACGAGTGAATGTCGAGTGATTCCAAAAGAAGCTCGTTATAGAGTTGAATAAACAATGTCTTTGTTGCTTGTAAATTGATTACAATGACAATTAAGAATTGATAACAAATAAGAAATTAGCAAGCTGACTCATTAAAGACTGGATTCATGCAACTATGCATCTTGTTAGTCGATTATTGAACCAAAACAAGGTCAATAGCTTAGTTGAGGTAAAAAATGATTCAACGATATAGAAACTCGAAAGCATTAATATACAAAAACAATGAGCTGCACAAATTAAGTTCAGATTAAAGATCATTTCGAAGCTCAATTTGAGTGATTATTCAGAGGACCTAATCAACTTATTAAACGACTAAGCAAACATAGAAAAAAAGATTAACGTCTAAAAAACTTTTTTCGATGACGGAAGTTATGCCAACTTTTGTGCTCTTAATCTATGAACGACCATTTTCCCTCGCAATATCGTGTCGGCTAAATTTGAACTAATCATAAATCATGAACCTCTGAATGATTACAAGATTGCTTAACTTAACGACAAACAACAAAACGCTTTGTTGCAATAACTTTGTATTAGACTTTGAATTGACCGATGATGAAAATTTCAAAAATGAAACTCAAAGTTTTCTGCTGATAAATATTCACTTGTGAAAAACCTAGAACTTTAAGTTTTATGAAAAGTTTAAAACAAAAGCTCAATACTGCACAATTCATTGTGAACCTATTGAAATGAATAACGCATAAGAGTTATCAAAATATTTATGGCAATTTCTTAATGAATTTTTAAAAATGGAACTAAAATTTTTGAATTTTAGGAAACTTAAACTGCAATTTCCAATCTTTAAAGGATTTTCGTTTTTTATTAACTTTAATAGTTGAATCGCTGAGTATTTAAAACGTAATAATGAGCAAAAGGTTTGCATAATTTGGGGAAAAATGTCATCTTCTGTTGACAGCAAATTAAAATTTGGTTAATCTATTTTGTTGAACGAAAAGCAAATTAAACAATCCTGTTGATTAACTTGAGACAATTGAAGTTGAATTGAACAAAACATGCGCTTTCACCGTGTACTGTAAACAAAAAGCAGGCAATAACAGCAATGTTGAACAATAGCAACAAGAGAATGAAGTAAAGGAAAAAAAAGTAACAAAATATTTGAATGAGAAAAAAAGTGATAAAATATATTCCATTTGTTGATTCAATGAATGGCGAAAAGAAAAAGAAATATTCAGAACTGCCATTCATTTCCTTTGTAATCTAGTTAATTATTATCATGATTTTTGATGAAAAAAAAGAAAAGGTGAAAAGAACAAACAAAATTTACTTTCATCTTTACAAAAAGTAATAATACTTTTCAACTGTAAAAATGCACAATTGAAATGAAAATATTGATATGAAAAAAAACGAATCAACAAACAAGGCAAAGGAAGGCAAAAAAAGGCAAACTAAATCAAAGTGTATATCAAAAGTAATAATAATAATCAGTAAAAATAAAAGTAATCATAATGATAATAGAAACTCCCAGTGATGATGACAATAGTTGTCAGAAACAAAATAAGACAAACAGACAATGAAAGTCTCTGAAAATGAATGAACAAAAAATATCTATTTTTGTAATAAAAGGACCCAAAAAAGTAGAAGCAACAACAAGATGAAAAACAAAGTCATAACAAGTGAATAGGAAATAGCGAAAGGAGATTTCGCCTTTTGTTGCTTCCATTATTATCACCCAAAAGTGAGCAAGAATTCAATGTTTCTCTCTATTATTATCATTATTTAGTTTACTTTTTATAATAAACTGACTAGTAATTTAAGACTTTGCCTTTTCAACGGTAAATACACTTGAAATATGAGCCTATTTTGTCTTTTGCTTTTTCCTTTTTTTCTCCTTTTCTCTTTTCATCTTGCGCTTTGTCATGAAGATGATAATATTATCTGTTTCTTTTCTTTTCCTCTTTTCTCTTTTCATTATTCTTTCCTCAATAGTTCATCTTAGTTCGAACCATCAGGCCTTTCATCCTTTCTCCTGCAACCTCCAATAGCGAATGCAAAAAGTTCAATATTCACACCTCAAGATGTTGACTGTAGATAGAAACAGTAGCCAAACAGTATTAGAGAATCACTTTTTTCTGTCCTTTTTTTTCATTCGCCTGGAAAAGTATAATGCTTGTTATTTATACATAAAAAGTGATAATAGCGATGATAATAAACGATGGTTGTGTTGATTATGGTGATAGTAGAGTTTTATATTGATTCAATTGGTATAAAAGTGACTCTTCTCACGCCTCGTCGTTTTGACTTCATTTTTGTCTCTCTTTACTGTTTGCCTTGTTCAAGATTATCGATATCAATGTGAGCAAGTCACTGGGATTTGCACTGGGAGGGAAAAATATGAAAGTGAAAAGTTGTGGTTGACAGAGACACACGTTTTCATGCTATTATATCAACCATTTATCAATGATCTTCATCTTTGTTTACTTTTGTCTTTTAATTGAGCTCAAAGAATGACAACTTTATTAATGGAAAAGTTTTCAAATTCAGTTACATTTAAAATTGCTCTTTTAATTCAATATTAGATTTTTTTTAATATTCAATTATCGACTTATAATTAAAGTTTTCTGCTAAATCCGTTAAGTATGACAAATCAGTATAAATAAAGTCCGCTTCTGGGTCAATCTGGCCACGCTGAGATCATGTTTCTCTGTCTCCTTCGAGATCGAAATCACGATTTTTTCTCGAAAAAATAAATTAATTTTTAATAAACAAAAATGAAAATGCAAGGGTCCACAAATTTTGATTTTTTGTCGCTTTAGCTCAACAGTTCGAGCTTCAGAGAAGTTATCGTTCTTGGAATCTTCTCATAATATGATTTCATGTTCATATTTTCATTGATGAATTTTACTTCTGTGATCAACTCTGTTTTGTCCACAAACCTCCGATCCAACGTTCAATGTAATTTGAAACAACAACTAAAGGTGATTAATGTTTCTACTGGATTCTTCAACTTATCTCTTTGGCAGATCATTTCGACTTCCAAGTCGCTCGATTCGTTTGAAATCGTTGAATGTTTATAAATATCATTGTAATTCCATTGTGAATTAATCTGATTTTTCGGTTCAAAAAAGGATTCATAATTTTCCATTTTTTTATACTCTTTTCCATTGTTTTGCTGAAAAGAAAGTTAAAGTTTGATTTACAAAATGGGAAATATTTTTTTCTTTTTCCTTACATTGAGTTTTGCAAAGTGTTTAATGATTTGTTAATTGGTTTCTGCTTGAATTGGTTTGCAGTAATTTGCAGTTCCCTTTGCCTGAAGGTTTTGGTTAAATGATTATCAATTGATTCAACTTTTGTCAACTCAATTAAACTTTTCAAGTGAATGTGTTGACGGAAAATATTTTCCATTGAAAAGTCCATTTTGCGGTGAAGCAAAAAAAAGTTGCGTGAAAACAAATTGTTAACTTTGATGATTTGTTAACTGTTGAAATGGGCGATAAAGATTGATGAATGATTTATATTTAAATAGAGAAGCAATGAAATGCATATTGAACCATTAAATGTTAAACTATCAATAAAAACCCTTTTTGTGTGTGTTGTGTTGAAAGTAGCACTTATGAATAATAAATTGATTATCATTGCTTTTATCATTTCATTAAATTTGTTTCTTTACTTGAAATGGTTTTGATGGTTGTCACTGAAAGTAAATATCACTTGAATAACATCTATTATGTACAATTAATGACTCCAATAAATTATATTGTTGTTCAATAAGAGATAATAAAATGACTGTAAATGATTCAATAAAATAAATTGCAATCTTGTTTACAGTGACAGTCCAAAGCTGGTCAGTGGAATCACTTTTAATGCTTTTAAATGTTGCCAAAGTTTACTTTGATTAACATGATTTAATCATTAAAAAATATTGAGTTCTTCAGAAGGCAATGAAAAGTGTAAATGAAATTTACTCTTCATATTGAAATTGCAATGGGAAACAAAAGGTCAAAGTAAATAGAGAAGAGTGTTTATTTTGATTGAATCGTTGACTTGAATGGTATTATTGTTAATAATATCAATTTTGGGTGAAAAGAAAAGGAAATAAAATATCAAATTTGTTTGTGGGTTGATAATAATAAATGAATCCTGTGAATGGTGATGATGAAAGGTGATGAAGCTTGCAGCTATTTGTTGATGCATCAACAAATAATATTACATTGAAAAAAAGAAAGAAAGTGAATTGAAAAGAAATATAATGATAATAGTTGAAGATGGAGAAGATGAAGAAGATGAAGAAGAAGATGGAAAAAGTAGAAACAAATTGAAAGACGAGTAAACATAATGAATCACATGGTGCTTAAAGGGATGCAAATGGTTCAAGAGTGAATCAATGAAAGGCGATGAAAAGGGAAAAGAGAGAGAAAAAGGTTTCAATAAAAATGCTTTTTACTTTTTGATTAACAATGAAAACCTTGATTCTTTACTGTGTTATCATCTTGTTTCAAAAAGTGCAATTCAATGGTTAATATTTACAGATTCAGAATGGCAATGAATGGAAAGAAGTGAAATAGTTTTCTTCTCAAGATGAGAATGATGATGATGATGATGATGAGCTTTGATTTGATTTGTCTATTGAACGGTGAAGAGTGAAAACACAAGAGTTGAAGAAAAAAGACAAATTTTTTGGTAAATGAAATGAGAGACTCAACACTGAAATATTGGAATAGGCAACATGCAATTTCCGTTTCACCTTTAGGCTATTGTTTACATTTAAAAGACTTTCTATTATTATTATCATGATTATTATTATTGCTATTATTATTATCACAGTGTTTTAGATTTGCCTCTCAATGTATTTCAGATGAATCTGAGGCAAACTCCAGTTGACAAATATACAATGTGAATAACTTTCTTTCCAATCTGTTTTGTGGTAAATTCAATTTTCATTTGTTCTTTTCTTTTTTTCTATTTGTTTCTTTGCATCACAATATTCATTGACAATTGTTTTGTGCAAAGTTTACTGTCTTTTAACCTTTTCTGCGATTTGATTCAAGTCTCATTCTTTTGCTTTTGCTGTCCTTTTTGGTTAGTTTTTCATCCTGGTTGGCAGTCAGTTGACAGGTTGTTTGTCAGTTTATACACTGCTTTATAAAATAGTATGTGAAAAGATGTGTGATAGTGGATAATTTGCGTTGAATGAATCTAAAGAGTGTGATGTGGATTCGGTCAATTAGGGCAATAGAAAGATTGAAATAATGCTTTAAACTTTATAAAATGATTCAAACTAAAGGGCAGAAGTTGCCGCTAACGAAATAGTCTGTTATGTAAATACGAAGAAACAAGTAATTCAGAAAATAATATATTCATACCGTTTTGGTATTTTGAAATTAAAGTTTTTAGCCTGAATGTCGCCCCAAAAATATGAGTAGTCATGTTTCATGTCAAAGCTTTTGGCCTGAATGCCACCTCAAAAATACAGTCAGTATAGTCATACAAAGTCCTTTTTTAGCCAAATTTGTTTTTCTGGGACAGTGCGCTTCTGAGACAAACGAACTGTCCACCTCTGTAACAATGATCACATCATACGGTTTTGACTCATATTGCCTCAGACAGTCCCAGAAAAACAAGTTGATAAAAAAGGACTTTATATGACTACAAATATAAAAATTTCTAGAGCCCGACCTTGAAACTCAGGAAAAGCAGATAAACTGTATAATTATATATATTGAAACTGGATAACAGTAGTTTTATATTGAAATCATAAATCGCAGAAAATTGAAGCTACTTCAGTGCTTTATCTTCATGTGACCCATTGATTGTCAATTACTGGATGATTAATTAAAAGGATTGATATGCTTAATAGCTAGCTAATTTGTAATGTTCATTACTCGATTTCCCACGTTTAACTATATTAAGTGTACAGGTTCATTTCGTTCATGCTATCACATTGTGAAATATTTCGACAACAAACGTGTACAATCTCAACTCTAGTAATTTTTAAAATATAATTAAAATTCATATTTATCTAATTAAGTTATCTCTTCTTAGGAATGCTCATTATTTGCACCAATGGCAAGAATTCATCAGATATAGAATCTCTAGAAATTATAGTTAGAAGTGTTATTTGAAATTATCGATTGATATGATTCTCGGCCTCAAGGGGCCTCGCTTCTTATCCATGAATATCGCTAATGCATTTTTCATTTCAGATATGAAATAATATTGATTATATGATTGAATAGATGATTAGATATTGAATTAAGGTAATTCAGGTCAAGTTCCCTAATAAATTACCCTTTTCATGATTCGCATGCAAACGGAGTGCAAAAGTGAGTTGTCAACTAAAGCTAGACAAAAACACAGTCTGTTTGTTAACCAAAAATAGTTTTAAAATGACGCTAATTTCGAGATTAGCGTTTGTATAAGCTTCAATACATCTGACTTGATTTACTTTGTCTGTTACAAAAAGGTATAGAAGTTACCTGTTGAAATACTTTTTTCAATTTCCAACTCATCATTAGCATCATCAACACAAGTGACATTTAAATGTGCAATTGTGTGATCAAGTATAAGCGGTAGAGAAAAAAAACAAGTGAAATAAACAAGCAAAAAACAAACGAACAGAAAAAAAAGAAGAAAAAAATTTGTTTCTCTTCAGGTTAATTGAATGTGCAAAGTAAGTTATCAAGTGGCAAAGATGATGACGATGAAAGAGGAAGAAGAAAAGCGATAGAAAAAGTCAAAAAAAACAATTTACGATTTTTTAGTTTCAATCAACTTCTATTACCTTGAGAGTGAATTAATGTGTGCTTAATGTTCGCATCAGTCTAATGGAAATCGTATCATTTCAACCTTTCATCGTCATTAACAACTCATCATCATCATTATTATAATCATTTTGATTATCATTATTACTAGTAGCAGTATAGCCATCATTATCATTATCATCTTTACCTGTGGTCTTTTACCTCTTATCATTATCCTTGTTAATCTTGAGTTTACTTTTCTTCCTCTTTTCGCACTCTTTCCTCTTCTTCAATGACAATACAATTGACACTCTTCAATTGATGCGTTAAAAGTGTTGTGAACTATTGATAGTTATTACGGTTCTTGGTAAACAAATAATGTTAATGTTAACATTTTTATTCTCAAACTTTTCTACTATTATTATCATTGCTATTGCTTTCATTATTATTATTATCATTTTATCATTTTCATCAGCAAAAATAAAGTTATAAACAACGAATGAAAAGACAGAAAATAAAGTGAAAAATCGTTGATGGCAAGTTATGACTTTTTTTGACTGACAAGGTTTAGTGAGTTTAGAGTCAAAAAACAGGTAATTGAGGCTTACAGTAAGTTGAAAAAGGTAGAAAGGTGTAAAAAACCTCAAACCAAAAGAAGAGTAGAGGCCGAAAGAAGTGACCCGTCAACACCTTTTTAATTCACTTTTCATCTGCAATCTTTCATCATCTTTTTGCCAAGAAATTGACATTCTACAAAAAAATTGTCAATAGAAAGCCAAAGAATTGAATCGATACAAAAGTCGATAAAATTGAAAACCAAAATAGTATGTTGTTTACTGTCCATCATGACTCTCTTCATTTCATCTTTCAATCATTTCTCCAGTAATTAAAGACTCGCCTGTTTCATGTGTTCAATTGAATTCATTGTTAAATCGAGTTACTCTCTACGCTCAATTAACCCACTTTGCAGCACCGAAAGTTATCCAATGTTTTGTTTTTTTTCTCGTCTTCATCTTCTCTTTCATCTCTAATCGTCTCAGGTTTGAATACCTTTTGAGTAAATAATGATACAAGTGAAACCTTGTTTCATCAGCATTTAAATTTCATTCTCTTTCTGTTTCAATGATTTTTCAGTCAAATTAATTGAATGATTAATTAGATTTACATTTTGGAGAAAAAATTGTCTTCTTTGCTTTCAATGTTTGATTTTGATTCGTTTCTTTCATTCATTGATTCCAATGAAAAGAAGGACAAAAATCTCATTCATCAGTCAATTTATTCAATGGAAATGGTTTAATCATTTCAATGGACATCATGAAATATTATTCAATAAACTATCAATTAGTAAACAATAAAAGCAACATTTTTCAACTGTTTATCCTTACAATGAACACTTGAAGTTAAACATTTTATTATCACTTTGGTTGACTTGTAATTAAATAGGAATCAAAGTGATTGTTTGATTCTTAATTGTTCAATTTGAAGGTTGATTAAGATTGATTGGTGAGAGTACAAAAAGTAAAGTAAAAATAAGTTTGCACTTTCTTCATTCCAATCATTAGCTAATTACTATTATCATCTAAACTTGAATTGCTTCTGTTGTTCAGTTTATTGTTGATTAAACTAGATAACAATTACTAAACAAACTGGATTCCAATGAATGAATTCACTAATCAGTGTAACAATCAAAGGGAAACAATTGGAAAGGCAAAATAAAGAAAAGAAAAGTTGATTAGAAAAAGAAAGCGAAATTCAATTAAGACTGAATTGTGAATCAATTGATTACAAAAAGATGTCTCTACTTGAATCAATCAATGAGCATAGATATCAAATCATAAGACAGAGTAGATAGGTTGATAGGTAACAGTCTCGATCTAGAGACAGAGGATGGGCTTTTACACCTGTTTCAAATTTCACATTCAGTATTAGATTTTTCAAAGCCACAAATGATCAGCATTTTAGTCGACTAATAATGAAAACAAAAATATTGTAATTTGTGACTTTTATCAAGTCAGCTTTACTCAGACCTAGCAATGACGTTGAACAAAGCAAAACATTTCTTTGGGAGAATTGTGATTGAAAATGATTTCGTTTGAATAGTTACGATTAAAGGTTATGTTTCGAATCGATTTCCAAAACGAACTTTGTTTTCCAAAATTAATCAGTTAAACTGAACAAACACTGACACACAAAAGTGTTACATTTGAATCTAGTTTTGATCAAGTTTATCCTCATCTTGATCATCCTTTTCCTCTCCAATGAGTTGATTGTGAATAGTTTTGTTAATAAACTGATGTCCCACGGTTTTCATTTCTTGCCATTTAATGTGGTAACCTTATTGTTAACAAATGCTCAAGCAAACCACTTATGGTTTACTTTACTCTATTCATTTTGATTCTCTATTGATCAAAGTTAACCATCCTCAAGGATGATGACAAAGAGATGATGATGAGGACGATGAAGAGTATAAAGCAGTGAGACAATCTCAATGATGAAGGAGTGATTATTGTTGAGCAATGACAAAAGGTGATGAACAAGAAGAAGACTCGAAATTATTGTTCAACCAAAAAAGTAATGGAAAGTTGGTGAACATAAAGAAGGGAATAAGCCATTGGTTAAATGAGAGGTAAAAGACGATCATCAGGATCAGTTGATCAGCAAACATTCAAATATATTTGTATCAACTCGAATCAACTCTCGATCAACCCTCAACTTTTTCCGCTCAAAGAACATCGAAGTTAAAAAACAGTTGAAATTGTTTAACCTTTAAATAAGCCTAAAACAATTAGCTTTACATCAACATCTTAACATTGTTCTTGAACAAACTTTTCAGTCAACTTTGTCTTCTGAGTTTTCAATCTTTCATCAGTTTCTTGTCTGATTAACTCTTTACCACAAAAAGTGTAACAATGAAGATGACATGGAAAGGAAATGAGCTTCAATCTTCACCTTTTCATTATTTTCTTGCCATCTTTTCTTCTTCTTGATTCGATAAGTTTGAATGACGAAAAATGAAAAAATGCAATTAAATCAGATCTATTTCATTTAAGGTTATCTTTAATCAATACCCAGTCAAAGTGAATTTATAAAAAGCAAAATGAAAATAATTAAGTCAATAAAATGATCAGTTTGCAATGACAACTTGCATTGTTAACCAGTTCAAAACCATTTAAACATTGAATTGCAATTGAAAAGCATAGCAAACATTTTGATTAAACATTTGTTCAGGTTAAAGGTTACCATTAAATATTGAAAATAACCAATTGTTCAACGAAACTCAACAAAACGTCGATTGTTTCATCAAATTGAATAAATTCTTTAACCTCACAATTGGGTGTTACAATTGTCACAGTTAATCAATTCAATTCACCTGATTATTGAATTTATATTGAAAGGTAAAATTATCAGTTTGAAGTAAACTCATTGTAACAAGATTACAGATAAAGAAAGCATTTAAATCGCAAATCAACTCATTGTTATAAATAGAAATATTAAACGAAAAAAAGAGAAAAATTTTTGCAAACAAAACATGAAATGAATTGAAATTGAAACAAACAATTTATTGAAACTCAAAGTTGATAAGTTTGTCTATTGAAGCAAATCAATGGCAAAAACCTTGACTTTATTAAAGGTAAAAAAGTTGCCCAAAAATACGGTCAAGGTTGAGCTTCGTCTAATTGTTAATAACGATAAATCACGAATTTTGTTTCAAGATAACAATCAGTAATGAAACCATGAAAAGAGATGAAATGATGAACAAATGTTAATTGAATTACATGTTTAAAGGAAGGATGAAATTCAATTAAAAAAAGCATTTCTTTTTAGTTACATTTCAAGCTTTCCATCTTTTTTCCCATTCTAAATGAGAAATCTAAATGAAAAGGTTTTTGTTGATGATACAATTGATTATAATAGTTTACTCTCAATGTTCACCTTTATCTTCAATCAACTTGATAATGGTGTATTAAGCTGGGAGTGAAAAACAGAAGTCATTAAATGTTGGATAAGAAAAGCTGATTCAAATGATTTCTTCTTTTCCATCTTATTGCTTATCTTTTTTCATCTCCAGTCTCTTCACCTTTAACCATTATCATCATCTTTTTGTAAACGATAATTTTAAGGTAGCACACAATAGCACATTAGATGATGAAAGATGAAAAACAGAGTCTAAAGTCAATCCTCTTATCCTCCTCCTTTCCCTCCTCTTTTCGCCATCTTTTCATCATCATCCTCCTCTCTTCATCTTGGATATCCATAACAAACAGAGTAAATAACATTTCTTTATCGCAATTCAAATAATGATAGTTATAATGTTTGCAATAATTTCTGTTGATCGGCAAAAGCCCTTCTTGACTCGGTCAATGTTCAATCCCAATATCATGATCACAATGAACGACTGTTAACACATAATGAATGAGTTGAGTTTTTTTGGCTAAAAAAGGTCTTCTGTTGATCGTTTCAGGGTTAATATGCAAGTGTGAAATTAATATTGTTATTAGTTTTGGTTTTCATCGTTGATCTTTTATTGTTCATTGGTATAAGGGTACATCTTTGTCTCGTTGGTTTAGTCTTTAGTCACTTGCAGATGAAAAGTGAATTAAAAAGGTGTTGACGGGCCACTTCTTGCGGCCTCTTCTCTGCTTTTGTTTTGACCTTTTTTGTACAACTTTCTGCCTTTTTCAACTAAGCTTCAATTACCCGTTTTTTGACTCTAAACTTAAAACCACTCCAATAATAAGACGTTCATTAAAGTTGGCAACCTTTGTCCACATCCTTACCTTCACTATTGACACTTTCAAATAACACAACATTTTTCACTTTCAATGATAATAGAGATGGTGATGAGGTAAAGGCCCAAAACAGCCGAAGTCAAAACAGCCAAGTCCAAACCAGCAAAGTCCAAAATGGCCAAAGTCAAAACAGCCAAATACAAAGCTGCTTAAATCATATCAATTCAAATTGCAAAAAAGTCCAAAAAAAACCTGCCTATGGATATTGATAAGCTAATTAATTATACTTAATTAACTCCGATCGAGTCAGAAAATGGCCCACATACACCTATGTCGATGCTCTTGTGTCCTAAAAATTATTGAGTCAATTGGTTAAGTCAAACTTATTCAAAATTGAAGCAAAAGTCAGTGGTAAAGAAACAAAAGTACTTTTTGATGCCCCTAATAAATCTGATCATTTAAGTAGTTTTATTTGATTTAAGCAGCTTTGTATTTGGCTGTTTTGACTTTTGCCGTTTTGGACTTGGCTGTTATGGACTTGGCTGTTTTGACTTTGGCTGTTTTGAACCCAAACCGGTGATGATAATGATGATAATGATAATGTTGATTCGGAAAAGAAAAAGAAAGTGCAAAGAAGATTGACTTTCATCTTTACAGATTAATTGAATGGAATCACTTTAAGTGATAATCATTTTTAGTGTTGACAGTTTCCAAGTTAAAAGTTTAGCTCCATGTTAAGCAGGAAAAAGCGAGCCAAAATTGGTAGAAAGTTTTGAAGAAAGAAATGAAAATTAAGAACAAAAAATCGTTGAAATTGGAAGGTTCAGTTAATATTCAGGAATTTTATTTCGATTTATATTTTTTCTCTTAATTCATTCTTTCTTAATATTAAACTTTACTTTCAAGATAAATCATTTGTTTATTCATCAGATTGATTTAGATGAAAATGCGAAAAGTCATTCTTTAATTTTTGTTAACTCGGACTGTTAGTTTTAAATGTCGATCTCGATGACAAAGTTTTGAGCGTTTCTGCATCACAATTGTTGAACTGCAAAGCCTTTAAAACTTTAACTAATCGACTTTTTCATCGCATCCTAATTCAAAGACTAATTTAAAAAGTAAATATTAAATTGGATAAACTGATTAATTTTGAGAAAAAGTCGATTATTCAACTCTTTATCTTGATCGCGATCTTGCAACTTTAAATATCTTTTTGTCCTTTCTGGTCATTCCTTTAACTCTTGAATCATGTAATCAGTAGAATCACAGGAAATGAAATAATTTCACCAGAATTTGAATAGAAAAATGAATTTGCTATTCTATTCATTTTTCATTATTACCATCATTAGAGTCAAGTTTCTCTTTCATTCCTAATATCACTATTCAGTAAACTGAATAACTATTGAAACTAATGATAACACAACACATTGCACACTATTACATTGCATTTAGTGGATCAGTCTATTATCATTGTAATATCATCATCACCATCATCACCATCATTATAAGGGACAAAAAAATGTACAACAATTTTCTTTCCATTCAATTGTGAACATTTAACCTATTCATTGGGTGAAAAAACACAAACACCATGAATGGTCAAGCAAGAAAAGTGTTTAACAAACATGTGTATTGGAGCAACGAACACAAAAAAGAGATGAAATAATGACGATAATAACAGGATCCTTTGCATATTTTCTCAGTTTCCTTATCCGGTCAGAGTTTCAGAATTGATAACAGTCATAAAGCAATAATAATGTTACCTCAATGATGCTTATTTCATTATTATTGTCACTTTATATTGTTTGTGTTTGGTTTTTTTGCACTTTCACTCTCTGTGTGGATGAATAACAGATTCAAACAAAATAACATTACAATGAATGGAGAGAGAGACGATGATGATGATGATATTAACTGATTGTCTTCAACCTTCCGGTCAGGATTTCCGATCAGTTTTATAGGATTGACAACAAGAAACAAATGCAGGCACAAGACTTATTCCTTGTCATGTTCACTTTTCGCATCTTCATATTATCTCTTAAATCATGTCCATTATGCCTTTGGATAAGTCAAATTGTAGTGAAAATTATCAATTGATTATTTATTGTGACAATAAAAGAATCAAATACAAACTCGAAACAATTGAAATATTTGGAAACATTTATTTTCATTCTTTTCTTTATCAATTTATCATTGTTTGATCAATGTTCACTTTTCATGTTCGTCTTTCAATGATAAATAAATGATTGAAATCTGTTATTAGCCGTCAAAACTATCAAAACTTACATCAATTGTTCAAGTAACGATAATAAAAAATATTGTTTATTGTTAGCGTTATTTAAACATGAAAAAGTATTGCTTGCAAGTTTCAAAGTTGAGTTTGGAGGGGAAAAGTTTTTAGTTTTTCATCAACACAACTCAACGAAACGAATGAAAAGTTGAGGCTCAATTTGAAAATAATGTCCATCAGTCGTTAGGGTTGACGCATATGAACGTATTGAAACAGGAGGTTTGATTATAAATGTCTTTTAAAGTGTCGGGGAATTATTTTACTATTAAAGACAAAAAATTCAAAAATTATTCTTCTTGTAATTAAAGCTTGAGAGATTTCCGATTTTGTGATCGCAGGTGTTTTAAGGTAAAAAGCTACTCTAGATATTGAGAAAGTGGAGGGTAAATTGGAATGATTGCGTTGATTACTTGTCTCGAATATGGAAGACTTAACGTTTTTTTCAATGTTGTTTTTCGCTTTGAACTAACAATTTTTTGAGTCACGAAAATACGATCATAGTACTAAATGAAGGATATTGGTTAAGACCTGACTTGTGATTCCATCTTGACATGCTTGATATGTCTTTGCCTTCACCCAGTACTTTCTCATAACATGTATGCTTTCATTATCAATGGCTAACTCTCAAAAAGTTTTTGTCTTTGCATTCACATGAGAGACTTGCTTTCAGCAATTTTCCAGTTTTGCTACTCCTTAACTGTACTATTAACTGACATTTTATCGAATCGCCTGATAATTTATTTTTTTACAAATACATGCCTTGTTTGTTAATTCTGAATAATCGACTGAAAAATTGGCCAATAACAATTCCTTGCTAAGGCTCCAGCTGATCTTCATCAAAGGAATATTCCATTTCTGGCTGTAAAGGAGAACCGAAGCGATATCGAAAACACATTCAAACATAACTTGAGTAACACATTTATTAGTTATCAATCAGTTGAAAAATGTAAATTGTCTCTGGTAAAGCACATATTTTCCCAAAATCGATTACATTATGTTCGTCTATATACAGCTGATAAAATCCAGGTTAAATGTCGCACCGGGTACTAACTTCAGATCAGATTTTTTATAATTAAATTTCGCCGATACTTATTTGCTATATTTCAAGGTCAAGGTCATTCAAGGTCATTATTATTGACATCCTCTACAAGAATCGTCACTGTTTCTTGTTCTAATCAAAATGTTCAACCGATTCAGATCTTGATGACAGAATACAATTTTTGAAGGTATTTGAGTAAACAACGGAATTAACAATCTAATTCCTCGGCATAATTGAAATTTAATAGCTTCTCTGAGAACGCATTGACTTTGGATCAATTAAAGTAAGCAGCAAATGTTGTGCTTTTCGTCAAACCTGATACCATTGCAGTCAAATCTAACTGGACTCGACGAGAAAATGGTAGTCGCAAGGAATGAATGGTGGTCAATTTATAAGGCAGTGCTTTGAACATCAATTGTCTTTCATATTGCTCACGAGTTGGAATGGTAGACTGATAACAATGAGTTTAACAAAACATCAACAAATGTAAAGTCTCTCATCAAGTCAACTTAACAAAGGCTAATGGGAAAGATGTAACATTGACCTTACCTGAATGTATTCCTCGATTCGTCCTCCATCGAATATTCCAATAAAATGTGGGCCTAATCGTTTCTCTGAAATTATATAACTAATCAACGTTTCTTTTGTTCTTGATCTTTTTGATCTTGACCTTGATTTTTGAAAATTATTATGCAAACTTCGGTTGACCTCTAATAGCGTTAGGAGCGATTTCCGACAAATGACCTTGAATGACCTTGACCTTGAAATATAGCGAATAAGTATCAGCGAAATTCAATTATAAAAAATCTGACCCCTCAAGGTCAATCACAGGCCAAGATATAGCCGTTTAACATCGGTAAAGATAGCTGAATAGCCCTGTATTAGAAACTAACAAAGTTTTGCAATGTTTGATTTTTTTGTCACATTTGCCTTCCCGTGGTCAGCTATGCCTTTGTTCATTAAATACTCTTCCAATCAATGATGGACTCAAGATATTTCAATGTGTAAACTTGCATAAACCTCTTCTAATACAAGTTTATTTCTTATCTATCCAATTTAGCTATTTATCGAAGAGGTTGTCATCTTAAAATGGATGAAGAAGCAATCATTACTTGACCTTTGGAGGATCGCTGAAGGCACCAAAGCGCAAATAATAACATTTAATCAAGCCTGAATAAATTCGCCAACAAAAACAAGAAACAGAACAAAGCAAAGAATTCAAGTATTATCATTGAATATAACCATCATTATATATGATCGTGTATTATCACTTTATATGAAAATGGATTTTTGCATTACCTGACTCTCTTTGAAAAAAATTGAAGCTAACAGTTTGAAAAAAACCATTGAATTCAGCAAATGACTTGAAAATAGGAAACGAAGTTATTTTTTGTCTTCATGAAGAAAAAAATGATAAGTTTGCCATAAACTTGCCATTGCTCAAGTATTTTGTCCAAATAGCGGCAACAGTTTCTTCACCTTGATCTCCATTCAATCAATGACTTTTTTGCGCAGTGTGCATGTTCACATTGAACCTACTTCCAACTACCCTGTAACCTGAAAAAGTCCTATATCAGCTTTCATCGAATCAATGAAACGCAAAATAAAATCTTTTATCCAAATACTAAAAATTGATATCCAAGATGAACCAATACTCAACATTTAAATAAATTTTTGCCAAGAAATTGACATTCTACAAAAAAATTGTCAATAGAAAGCCAAAGAATTGAATCGATACAAAAGTCGATAAAATTGAAAACAAAAATAGTATGTTGTTTACTGTCCATCATGACTCTCTTCATTTCATCTTTCAATCATTTCTCCAGTAATTAAAGACTCGCCTGTTTCATGTGTTCAATTGAATTCATTGTTAAATCGAGTTACTCTCTACGCTCAATTAACCCACTTTGCAGCACCAAAAGTTATCCCAATGTTTTGTTTTTTTCCTCTTCTTCTTCTTCTCTTTCATCTCTCATCTTCTCAGGTTTAAATACAAAACCTTTTGAGTAAATAATAATACAATATTAACAATGGTTCAACCAGGTAACCAAGCCTGTAATAATTGTAACAGGCTGAAGAAAGAAAACAAAACTCAACAAAAATGAATAACAAGGAAAGGCAATGTTTCGCTCTTTTATCAGTTTGGACTTTTGTTGTTTGATTATTATTTTATTACAGCATTTCATTACTCTGCTTGGTTGATGTTGTTGTTAATGTTATTGATGCTTATTGTGCTTTAAAAAAAGTTGCACCAACAATGATAATACAAAGACAATAAAAAGACATTTAAAAAGGTAACATTTAGTGCAAGTTAAACAACAAATTGTTACCTTTACCTTTGGGTTGCGATAAAGAGAGTAAAATTGGTTCATTTCAAGTCCAATCGCAATTCAAATTGATAACCTTGTTTGATTAAGGTGCAAAAACATTTGATTATTTGAACAAACAGATTGTTGGAACAACAAAATTAAAGGAAATTGACTTGAAATAATACAATTGAAACCTTGTTTCATCAACATTTAAATTTCATTCTCTTTCTGTTTCAATGAATTTTCAGTCAAATTAATTGAATGATTAATTAGATTTACATTTTGGTGAAAAAATTGTCTTCTTTGCTTTCAATGTTTGATTTTGATTCGTTTCTTTCATTCATTGATTCCAATGAAAAGAAGGACAAAAATCTCATTCATCAGTCAATTTATTCAATGGAAATGGTTTAATCATTTCAATGGACATCATGAAATATTATTCAATAAACTATCAATTAGTAAACAATAAAAGCAACATTTTTCAACTGTTTATCCTTACAATGAACACTTGAAGTTAAACATTTTATTATCACTTTGGTTGACTTGTAATTAAATAGGAATCAAAGTGATTGTTTGATTCTTAATTGTTCAATTTGAAGGTTGATTAAGATTGATTGGTGAGAGTACAAAAAGTAAAGTAAAAATAAGTTTGCACTTTCTTCATTCCAATCATTAGCTAATTACTATTATCATCTAAACTTGAATTGCTTCTGTTGTTGAGTTTATTGTTGATTAAACTAGATAACAATTACTAAACAAACTGGATTGCAATGAATGAATTCACTAATCAGTGTAACAATCAAAGGAAACAATTGGAAAGGCAAAATAAAGAAAAGAAAAGTTGATTGGAAAAAGAAAGCGAAATTCAATTAAGACTGAATTGTGAATCAATTGATTACAAAAAGATGTCTCTACTTGAATCAGTCAAGACTGTTGAGATTAAAGTCTTATGTAGATAAACCATGAATCTGTTTCATTGAACTTCGAAGGCAAAGTTTCGCGATTAAAATGACAATTTTGATATTCTTTTCATTTTTTGATTCTTTATAATTACCATTAGAATTAGTTTTTGTTTCTTTTAAAATTCCAATTATTTACTAAATTGCAATAAATATTAACATGCAATGGATGAATGAGCAAAGATATCAAATCATAAGACAGAGTAATAGGTGGATAGATAGGTTGATAAAGGTGATTGGGTACAATGAATGAAAGAAAAGGATTGGAACATTGTTAGTCGGTAAAGTAAAGTGAACATTTTTCGAGCTTCCAATTAAACAAAAACCTTTTCTATTGAAATGTTGAGTTCGATAAACTGCTCTTCATCATTGGGATTCACTGCTTCTTTGTACCATTGTTTGTAACATAATATTAGATCGCATTTTCAGATGACTCGGAGTTGTTTGTTGAACCAATTGAATCGTTGATTTGTTGATTAACGGATAATCCTGAAGCAAATGGTTGCTTCAAAAACGAATTGGTAAAATATTGTGAATAAAATCCAAGTAAATGTGAGGCTGGAAACGGAGGCATGAACCTTGGAACACTGTTTATTGATCCATTTCCAGAGGCAACTGCTGCGGCCGCTGCAGCGGCTGCTGCTGCTGCTGATGCTGAGGCAGCTCGATGAGCATCTGAAGATGAATTGTGATTCGATGAGGTTGAAGAGGTTGGTGACTGTGAGGGTGGTGAAGGAGGTAAATTGGGTGCTGAGGGATTGTGCAGTTGATTTGCATGGTGTGATTGGTGAAGGTGCAGGGAATGAGAGAAAGATCGATGGAAACCGAGAAGATCAAGAGGTGCTTGTAAGTATGGCATTGGACAGGGTTGTTTGGTCATCATGGGCTTTGGTTTACGACGAGGTTTATACTTGTAGTCGGGATATTGCTTCATGTGAAGGGCACGTAAGTGTTTTGCCTCTTCAATGAAAGGTCTTTTCTCGTTCTCATTTAGATGTTTCCATTTGGTTCCAAGACGCTTCGATATCTCAGAGTTGTGCATCTTTGGGTTTTCAAGGGCAATCCGACGACGCTGTGCTCGTGACCAAACCATGAATGCATTCATTGGTCTTTTAACTCGATCATATTCCTTCTTGGACAGGGTTGAAGATGAATTATCAGATGAATGGCTTGACATGGTTGCATTGGGTGAACAATGAATCCCTGAATTACCACTATTGGTTGAATTATTGTTATTATTAACACTGTTAACGAGTTCAGGTGAACTGTGGTTAGAGTCATCGTCATGATGATTAACGATATTGCTTGAGTTTGTTGATTTATTGTTATTGGAGTTGTGATGGTTTGAAGAGGATGATGATGAGGATGAAGAAGAAGAAGATGAAGTTGATGTCGGTGTTGATGTTGGTGTTGGTGGCATAATGTTCAATGCGGCCGCTGCGGCTGCAGCAGCTGCATGATATGCAGAAGCATGATGATGAGATGCGTAAGATCCTAAGACAAAATTGAAACAATTTAGTAAACATTACAATAACAAGCTAACATCTGAAATGATCTTGAATTTGATCTTAAGACTAATCATGAAATGAAAAGATTGAAAGTAATCTTAACTTAAACGATTAAAATATTTTGCGTATGTTTAATTTGGCAAAATTGTCTAAAAAATGAAAAGTTTTAATACCTTGAGATGTTGGTGAAGTGACTGGAGATGAGGATGAAGTTGGAGCCATGTGAAGGTTCGTAAATGAATGGTGATGCGTTGCGGTTGGTGTGACTACGGTTGAAGAGGATGAAGATGGTGGTGGCGGAGGTCCAATGGTGTACAGGTTTGGAAAGGTGTGATGATGAGAGTGTAAAGATGGGTAAAGTGAATGATGAGATGCAAATGCTTTAAGATCAGCAACATGATGACCAGGTAGGTGAGGATGATGATCCATTGGACTGTAGGTTGGAGGACCGCTCAACGCAAATGGATTGTATTCCCGTTCAACAGCGGCCATGTTAACAAATTCACCGAGTTCAAGATGAATGTTTGAAAACAGTCAATGTCGATGCAAATGATTGAAGCAAACAAAAAGTAAACAAGAAAAAGGCCAAAAAAGTTGAAATAAAGCGCACTAACACGGCAAGTCAACAGAAATGAAATTTTAAAAAATGAAACAACAAAATTAACAGCAACAACAACGGCAATAAAAGGATGAAAAAACAAACAAAATAACTTTAAATGAATGACCAATAAACTGATGAATGAAAAGGTAACAAAAAGATTTTCCTTTTTTCACTCTCAAACTGTAAACACGAAAATTGTCAGATACCAAGCATAGTGTTTGGTGTGAAGATGGTTATGAGCAGATTTCAAGATTGACGTAAAATGCTTGTGATACTTGTGAAGATGGCGTTTAGATGAGGTTAACCCAGAGACTGATGGAAGAGAAGGAAGAAGAAGAAAAAAAACTGTAACTGTAATAATGAGACTGAGAGAGCAAAAAGGCAACAACAAACAAGTTTTTTGCTTCTTTTGCGTGAATAGCTTTTGTTGTCGGTAAACCTCTCAAGTAGGATGTAACCTAACCTTACCTTTTTACTGTATCTGTTTGTTTGCAGTGAACATGAGAAACAGCAAAAAGTTGTTGACAGAAAAAACAAACCTAAAGAAATAGGAGGAACCATTCCAATGGAATCCATCCAATAAGGTAAAAGAGGAGATTCTTTGAGGTGGAGTTTCTCTTCCTCATCATCATCACAATAATATTTGGCTTTTGCCTTTTCTTCCAACTTTTATCTTCTTTCTTCTCTTTTCTTTTTTCGCCTTCTTCTTCTTCTTCTCCTTTTTGGTTAAACAACTGAATCTTGGAATCAAGATTTCTTTTTCTTTTCTCATTCCTTTTTGTATTCCTAAGTGTCTGTTTATCTGTTGATATGGTCATATATATTTGTTTGTGGTAATCTAACAATTCATTCAATTCTTCACTTTCGATAATAGCCTCGAGAAAATGAAATCATTGAGTAATTTATTTTCATCACCAAAAAGTTTTACCTGCAACTTTGCCTTCTCGCGTCAATCAATGACTTTTTTTTCGATTCTCGGGACCAGATGAAAAAAGTTGCATTATTTCATACTTTTGCGCCTTTTCAGTTGAATTCATCTTTGCTGATTTCATGATAACTGTCAATGTTTCCGGTAATCATCAGTATTCAGTCAACCAATTGATATATTATTCCATTAACTGAGAGCAGAAAATGTTGTCAAAAGGTTTACAATTATTGTCGACTTAAAAGGCAATGAATCGATTGCAACCATTTATTGATATCAATTGCAATTATGTGAACATGTTAATTCAATTAGATTTGCAATTAACGCACAAATCGACATTTTTAGCGGCATTTGCTTCGGTCTTTTAATGAGACAAAGTCTAATGATTTTCATGGAATATTCATGTTCTTTGTTGGAGATAATTTTTTGGAAAATATTCCGATTCTGATCGCGATTATTGTAAACAGTAATTGAGAGCAACTATTATAATATTTTGTTTGTTTGGTTGTTTCATTGTAAAGATTATGAAAGGAAAGAAAGTGAAGAAAGAAAGATTCGGATGCTCTTAAAGACTCTAAATGAAGAGTCAATATTATCACAAAGAGTAAGATGATGATGACAATGATGAGGCTGAAGATGAAAACTGTCAAAGACAGTGAATGATAAAGCTTAAGGCCAAGTACAAATAGAGAAGAAAATAAGAGAAATTGTTGTTAATCTGAAAAGAAAAAAGTTGCTATTTAAAAGATGATAATAAGCTATTATTGTGTTTCTATCTTTTCTCATTGTAACTCATATTCTTCTCATCATCATCAACATCATCATTCTCATCATTATCATCGAAATGTTGATCATTAATTTCTTAAGAAAAGCTCAACAAAAAGAAGAAATCTTTTTCTTTCTCTCCTTATTTACTGTTAACCACCAAAACACAATGAAATACAAAAAGTTGCATCAACAATGAATCTCAGGATTGAATAGGAGAGAAGGAAAGATTTTATTTCTGTTCAGTTGCAAATGAATTTTGATCAAATTGACTCAAGATGCTTAGAAACGTAGAAATCGAAAAGTTGGTTAAAAAAATAGAAAAATGTTTTCAATTAAATGTTCAAGTCAATAGACAATTGAAATTTGATATGCTTTATTGCATCCAATAGTTATGATAACTTTACATTTTGGTTCCAAGTCTCTTTTTAACTTGAATCGACATTCGACTCGATTGAACATTTAGAAAGTTGACAAGTTTCGAGCTTGTACGTATGTGAATTTGCAGGTTGAGTCTGGGAAAAATTGTATCGCCAACTTTTACAAATTTCATCCGAAAATTCGTTACTCATATTTAGACTTTCTGTAAATTTTAGTTTTCCATTTAGGCCAATCTTTCGATTTTTAAAACACAATTTTTTTAATCGAGATGAAGATCAGTTAACTAATTTCAGTTTCGATATGATGCTAGACCTATTCTTATCAACTATTTGAGTTCATTAAAGATAGATTACTTTTCTGTTTCGTTAACATCTTTAATCTGACGAACGGACACTAGACTTACAAGTCAAGATCACTAGAAATATCTCAATGAATTTTTTTCTTTGAATTCTATTCTAATTACAGGATAAAATTTCTGATTAGTGGATAAGCTTCTCATAAAAAAACTCGAAAAGTCGTTTTTATGAAAGTCGCAATGATGAAAAATCCTTGGATTTGAACGAAATGAAAAATATAATATGAGCAGAAAAGAAGTAAAAGAATCGTCATTGCTTTAGAATAACTGAACTTCTGAACTTACATTTATGTACATTAATTGCCTAAAAGGCCATTTATCGTTATTATTGTTCGAAGAAAGACAATTATGATTTTTTCCATCGACTTTAAGTTGTTTGGAGATTTCATTTGAAAATAAATGAATAATTAATTTATCAGTAAATAAAGGAAGAGTGTCAATGATATAATAATGGATTGAATTTTTGTATTGAAATGCAGTTTTTAAGTCTATTATAATATTAGTTTTTGTTGAGTTTGCTTCAGCAAATGTATACAGAAAAGGCTATTAAAGTTATTCCTGAATGATTTGTATCCATGATCAGAGGAAAAAGTTTTATGGCAAATTGCCATTTATCCGGTGGTTGATGTTAATGTTGCAAACCTTCAATTTTATTTTATCCTCTTTTTGTTGGTGATCATCATCATCACCATGATATGTGTGTGTATGTGCAAATGAAGATGATGATGAAGAGAAAAAAATGATTTGCATTTTTATCTCATTTATTTTGACAACATCAATACAACCAAAAACGGGAAAACCTTTCAAATTGAACGCAATTCCAAGCAAATTGTTATGATTTTTATTAACTTTACTTCTTTCAATCAATTCTCTTGATTGAATTAAATGATAAAATTAAATCCTTCTTACTCTCTACGATAATAATGTGTCCTACTATGCAAAAAGGGAAGAAAAAGAAGAAATAAAAAGAACAAATTCAATCTAAATTATTATCATTATCTGTTCCTTTCAAGAAGAAGAACTAAATTCAATTCAATCAGCGATAGTTTAAACTATAAATCATGTTTCGCCACATAATACACAGGAATTATTCGACGAAAAATAACCATTCAATCGTAACTATTCAAACGAAATCATTTTCAATCTCAATTCTCCCGAAGAAATGCTTTGTTCAAATTACTTGATCTAACAAAAGTAAGTGAAGCTGAGTTTATAAAAGTCACAAATCACATTTTTGTTTTTATGATTAGTTTAAGCTTCGGGATCGACTAAAGTGTTGATCATTTGTGGCTAAGAAAAGTGTATCGATAACAAATGTTAGATGTCTTCAGTGAGAAAATATTGAAAAAATGAATGTCATTTGAACTAAAATATTATCTGAAAAAATCAGTATTTCTGGATGATTTGTAAGCAGAGCTTGAATTGTTTCAACGATCAGTCTTGAAATTTGTAGAAAAAATGAGATAAAAAGAGTTTGATATTGAATTGATTGAGTTTATTGAAGAGTTACAGTAACAACGGATTTATTTTCCAATTGAGTGAAGCCTTTGATCGCTTTGAACAATCATGGCTATATAATATAGATTGTGGTGAAGATCAATTAAAAAATTCTGGTCAAAAAAAGTAAATTGAAAGTTAAGGATTTCAGCTGACGAGACAAACTTGAACTTCAATTCGTTGCTAATATTTTCACTTTTATAAGGCAAAATAAAATCATAATCACAACTGTTTCATTGATACAACCTGCGCAAGTTATTTATGGCCATAATCATAACAATGAAAATGTCTAAATTGACCGAGCGGCCATTTAATCTGAAAAACTTAAACAAAATTTGCAATTCCATCTCTTGATTCACATGATAAATGAAACAAGAATCTCGTCTTGGAAGAGCATACAAGTTGAAGTCAGCATTGAACTAAAACTCAGATTAGATGAGACTTTACTATAGAATCAGTTTTAATTGTTTTCAAGACTTTTCATGTTTTGTTAGCTTAAACTCACAAATCAACTAAACCGATTGTTTAACTCATGTTATGATTAAATGGACGATATTGAATAAGCTGAAATTGTTCAGTGAAACTCATAAAAGAATGGAAATCAAAATTTTGCAAAAACTATAAAAATCAAATGTGTTTTTAGCTGAAATTTGATTAAATTTTCGTCTCAAATGAAAAGATTGAGTTTTCCAAGATCTGAAAGATGGCAGATTAATTTATTAAATATTAATATTAATGAAAATGTTAACTCAATTTGACAAATTGTAAGATTAAGTTGATTTGATAATCCAATAACATGAAACTGAATAGATGAATGAAATTGAATTGTCTTCTGAATCGCCATTATTAATACATAAAACATGATTATTGTATGTAAATTTTGTAATAAAATTGTTATCAAAATAGAAGAAGAAAAATATTCAATTGAAATGTTAAATTAACATAAACTGTTGACAGATTAACATGATTAACAATGTGATCCAAATAAAGTGGATAATCATAATTTTTAATATTTGATTGAATTGTTGATTGAAAAAAGGTAAAATGAAAGCAAACAATAACAACAATATGTAATGTAAGGAAAAGATGAACGTGAAGTGAAGATCAATTGTTAAATCAATCAACTAGATTCATGATTAACCTTCAATTAGACTTGGAATGAACAATTTGCTTGTAATCATGAAACCAGACTTGAGCTTGAAATTGAAAATCAACAATAAAGAAAAAGAGATTCTCTAGAAACAAGAAAATGCTGTTATTGTCATTGGTACAAGTAAACAGTGACAATATTCAAGAGGAAGAAGAAGATGATGATAATGATGAGGATTAAGTGAAACTCAGTGGTGTATCTGACAAGTATTCATCCTGATCATCATGTTGGTATTGATGGAATGATGATAAACTTACGATTTTGAAGAGCAAACAATCATCCTTTTACTTCCTTTCAACATCAACATATCTTTTATCATGAAACAGCTTGTTTTTTTTGCTTGTTGACAGGGGAAGATGTTACTCTTTTTTTTATCATCGATTGTCCATCATGATGGGAATGGATGAAAATGATGACAAGTGAGAGTAAAAATGAAATAAAAAGTGAATCTCAAAAATGGTTAAACCATTTCCTGACTTAAGTAGAGATGAAAAGAGAAATGAAAAGAAAATTCTTTTTCTCTTCTTCTCCTGAAAAGAACTGAAAAGATGAACAAAAATTGCATTTAACTTGTTCGCCTCATCTTCATCATTATACAAAGTATTATAGATGATGAGATGAGTTACCTTTAGGGGGTCATTTTGCTGGTCATCTTTATTGGTCAACATTGACAAGGTTCACACACAAAGATGGAGACCATTTCATGATATCAATTTTCATCACTTTAATCAATGTTAACTGAAAAGACCATCAATTTACATCACTTAGCGGTCACTTTATAATTGTCATTCACTTCGAAACATTTGCTTGATAAAAATCTTACAATTGACATCGATTTAGACTTTACTTTTATCATATTAATTCTGAGTTCATAACTTGATATTTATTTATTCAACTTGCTTTTGACACTTTCATGGTCCAACCGGAAACAAATCGTCAAATAGAGAAATGAAAATATTTTCATTTCCAGAAAAAGTAAAGAAAATTTGTTCCATTTTCTTCTTCTTCTTTTTACTTTTCTCCAAATGTAATTTCAATTTTATCAATATCCAATGAAATATTGATTTCAACATTTTACTTTGCCACCTTCCTCGTCGCCATGACCATTGCATCTGGATGCCCTTTGGCCAGTTCCGGTCAAATCATTTCCGTAACTTTTTTTCGTGTTTAGTTTTCCTTCTAACTTTATCCGCTTATCAGGATTCAAATATTAATAACATTATAACAATAATAACAGAGATATTATCAGATGAAAGGTAAACATTATTATTACATTTACTCCAGTATAGAGGCTATCAGGTTTACTTCAACTGTTTACCTTTAATTGTTTTTTCATTTTAACTTCACTTCATTCAATCACAATTAACCACAGCTTTTATTGTATCCTAATAATAATAATTAATCCTGAAATGGTTTATTCATCTTATTATTTTAATCTAATGTTTATGAGTCTACTCTTCACTCGCAACTGTATTATCACTTTGGTTTACAGCAAATGCAGCCATAGATCAATGATTATTGTTAAAGCGGTCTTAGAAAGGAAAGGTTTTAAACGATTAAGATAATTGTTGATTGCTGGTTAAATGTGAAAGGTGATGGGATTATGATTAGGCTTGTGATTCATTAGTAGAGTGTTTTTGATAAATTCAAACATTTCGATTGAATGAACTTTCATCACTTCAGAGTCCATTTGAAAACTTGTGAAAATGTAAGGATTATTGTTACTGGCAATTGATACAGGTTGATGTTTCCTTTAAACATTGATTTGATGATTATATTTCAATTTTAACTTGTGAAGCATCTTGATTAGTAAATATTTGTTGGGTCTACGGTTTCATCGGAATTATTGTCACTGTAAACACTTTTTTGCTCGCCTTGTTGTTTGAGTTTGAGATTGTGTTTTAAGATGACGGCCAATTGTTTGATTGTTTTCACAATCATCACAATTAACTTGTTTACGTAATTGATAATCTACTTTGTCTTGAGTGATCACCGATCTTCATGAAACCTTGTGCTGACAGTACAATGTTGATCAAGAGAGGTGAAAAATAATAAGAGCTGTTATAAAGTCGCAGTGGTAAAGTGAAAAGTGAAGTGATTTTTGCAAGTAAAAGTAAATTGTAAACAGATATTTTTCACCATTAGTTATTAATAATTAAATTTAAACGGTTAACAGATAATATAGCAACTACCATTGATACTTGATATTAAATTAACGATGGGATAAGAATACACAATTAGCTTGTTTGTCGCACTATTTTGTAGTTCATTATCACTTTACCATGAAGAGCAAAGTAAAGAGGATTAAGATTAAGATGAAATGAATTATCTTCTTTGATGTTCACTTCTTTGTTTCAGTCTTTTGTAACGTTAGATATAAATGAATAGAGTTGATAAATTGTTAATAAATTGTAGTTATTAAACACACAAACAAAAAGATATCCCAAGATTAAATCACTTTTAATGTAAGATCCTCTGAGGTTGAGGTTGAGTATCTTAAAGTTACAAGTCTTTAAGGTTAAGATATTGGATCCTTAAAAAGGGCGCTTTCTTCAAACCCTCACTTGAATATAATCATTTGTATTTGTTAGCAATAATAATTGGTGAAGTTGACAGGATTTTAAGCTCATTCCAATATTATATCATTATTATTACAGATTGGATTAGATTATATTTTATTATAACAATTTACCAAACAATCTTTTAGCATATCAACTGTAGGACCATAAAGACATTTCAATTAGGCTAATGGAGCTGTTGGTGAAACAAATGCATTTATCAATCAATTTAAATGGCGTATTATTTATTTCACCAGTTTTAACACTTGTAATCAGTTGATAAGTGTAAATACAATTGCAATTGAACAAATTTTGAAGCCCATTTGACCAAGAAAAGGTAATTATTATTATAGGAATGTATACTTTCACAAGCAAATAGGTGATGACTTTTACCAATCACATGTAATTTGAAAATCAAGTTTCACCTTTTTTTACAACCTTTACGTGCTTTACAGTTGATTGTAGTTGATTCCCGGGTAATCAATGATTTTTATAGCTACACTATTAAGATGATTAATTGTTGAGCTTTAACAACAATTGGCAAAATGTATTATAACATATGATCAATCAATTGTAGGCAAGATTAAAGTCAAGTTTGTATAGTGACTTTGTTTATGTAAATGTCAGAACTGAATAACCTTTAATCCAGTTCCCATGAAGATTAACGATTTAACTTGTTACAGTTTAAATTAAGTCACAATCAAAGAGTTTTAATGTCACAGGAATAATAAAAAGCAACTAATAATTTAACTACAATAATCACAAACAAATGGTTCAAAATGTAAGACTATAGCTGAGTCTAACGACAGCAACCAACGGAATAGCAAAAGGAGCCAAATTTAAATCACTTAACTCGCTAATCTTGATGATGATCAACAATTTATTTACAAATCTTAATCTGAAAAGGTTGTGACCGTTGTTAGACATTAATGATAATATAATAATTTCATTGAAAACATTGACAGACTGATATTGCCATTAAATTACAATCATTTGATTAATTTAGTTTTCAATGTTGCTTCTCACATTCATCTTTGCTTTCACATTTTGTTTCATTTCATCAACTCTGTACATTTACCTAACCAAATTGTCCTCAATTGTAATCCACATCTTGATTAAGGGTTAACATCAAGTTGAAGACAATTAACATTGAGCTTTCATTTGCGGCCAAATAATTGAATTTCATCCTTTTCAGGTTTCTTATGCATTTGTGAGGTTGAGCAAATGTTGATTACTGATCCATCTTTTAATTTAATTTACCTTTGATTGAGTTTACAAATTATTGCACTTATTATTAATAAATCAACTAACTGTAATCATAAATAACATTAACAGTTATTCAATCTTTCACTTTTGCTGCTTAGTTATCATGAATAAATGTAATCTTTTTTTTCATCTCCTTTACTACTTGTGTATATTATGCTTAGCAAATTGAGTAAATCAATTTATTTTTACATGCTATTAATCAACAATTTATTAATCACGATTGAACCAATTGTCATTAGAAAAGTGAACAAATTTTGATTGATTTTCAACTTGAACATCTTGGAGAACCATTTACTCCAATCTTGATTATCTTGTGAACTTTACTTCAATCAGCATTTCAATCTGATTGATAACAATCTGGTTAAAGTGTGTGTTTGTTTGTTTGCGAGCAAATTATTCAAATTCAAATGTTTGGTCCTTTAAAAATATTATTAATCACTTTAACCAAAAATTAGTAGTTGAAAAAACATGAAGATTATCATGATAGTTGTGAGTAAAAAATTTGCCTTTAAGCATTTTCAATTGAATTTTTCCTATTTTTTGTGCTGTAAAAAATAATGATGAAAATCATAATCAAAATAAAGATGAAAAAATGAAGCTTCTTAATAAAAATAGACTGAACTTTATGCTTACTCTTATCCGATGAGAGTGACTTTGTTAGGTTGAGAAGTTCATGTCAGTTGGCTATTCATGATGAGATTGAACATGATAATTGTAAAAATGATGAAGATGAAATTAAATTGAAAATGGTGCAAATAAACACAGTAAAGATTCAGGAAGATTAAAGGAAAACAAAATTTCCGTGAAAAGAAACCAAGTTGAGTGTTTAATTTGATCCGATGAGAGTGACTATGTTAGGTTGAAAAGCTTCTGTCACTTGACCCATTCATGATTATAGTGAGCGAGAAAATGCTAAACATAAAAATCGAGATTCAGCTGAAGATCAATTCAGTAAAACTTGGAATTGATGAAACAAAAGAAAGACAAAAATGAAAACTTTACCGTGAAAAGAGGCCGAGTTGGATGTTTAATCTGATCTTAGAAGAGTGACTATGTTAGGTTGGAAGCTTCTGTTACTTGACCTATTCATGTTGAGATTTTGATAGTCATGATAGTGAATGTAATGATTAAGAAACTGATATGAATAAAAATGAAGATTCAGTTGTAAATTAATTCAATAAAACTTGAAGTTGATGAAGATGAAATAAAAATGAAACTTTACCGTGAAAAGAGGCCGAGTTGGATTTTACATTTGATGGGACTTTGGGTTACCTTGTTAGGTTGCAAATTCATACCTTCATTGCCTAGTCAGTGACTTGGGAAAAATGATGATCATGATCATGATTATGATAAGAGCTGTTGAATCTTATGAATTGTCTTGAAAAGTTGTTGAAAGAAAAATGCTTGAAGGCAAACTTGGGTTCGAAGTGTATTACAAGTTAAATAGAGCAGCAAGAGATTGAAAAATAAATGAGTAAATCAAAGTTAATCACGACTTTTGATTTGTCTAGTTTAACAACAGATTTAATCTTATTTATAAGCTTTAACTTTTTTTACGGTCATTTTTTTCTTCTTCTCATTGCCAATCAATCAACGGTCACTTTTCATTTAACTTTACATCCATTTAATTAATCGTTAAAGCCTTAACTTTTACATTTGCTTTTCTTTTCAATACCTTTTATTATTACTTTTATGAATAATACCTGAAGCATTTAAATTGTCTGCTTAATTGTGGTTATTATCATTATCACCCTTACAGTTAACTAAATTACTTATTACTATTATTATTATTATTAATGATTTGGAAACTCACACGAACTAATCGATTACTTGTGGTTACAAGCGTTGCTTAATTAGTTTAACATTTAATTAACAATTGATCAATGAATCTTGTTTGTTTGTTTTGCAATATTTTAGCTTTTCATTTGCTTTTATCATTTTAAATTTTAATTAGCAAAAGCACAGAGTTAATCAATTAAGTTTTTTCATTGCATTTAATCAAATGTTGCATTCAAATTGTGCACTGATTTTGGGTTGATTTTTCATTGTATTTTCATGTTAATCCAGTTAGATGTTCATTTAAAGTCATGTTAATGGATAGATTCTCGATGTTTGAAAATCTAATTAAAAGGCTTGAATAATTTAGTTTAAATGGAATTGGAATTTTTAGGAATAAGTAAAGCCTAAGAAATGATCAAACATGCGAATAGCTGAATCAAATCTTGAAAACAAGTTTTGTACTTGAGCTATAGTCGGTAACGTCGACTTTGGAAGCACTTCGAGATGTTCATTACATCGATTGATAGAGAAATATTTTGTATAATAATGGGATGCATTTAGGCAAGTCAGTAGTCATTTTGACAAAGTCCAGCGGTACATTTCGCTGATTCGTAGATCTTCATCTGGCCAATCAAAATTTACAATTGCTACTTAAGATTCAATTTACTGTTTTAAGAAAAAAGTGAACTCTGTAAGTGCAGTCTATTTTTACAGATAAATGAGTAATTTTATTGCTATGCTGGTATAGTTAATTGAGAAATTATGATTAGTGTATTATGATTGGATCATTCAATGAATTTTATATTGATAAGTAATTCTAAATCAAACAAGACGCGATCATTTCTGATCGCGAAATTTCCTGTTACAGAGTAAAATAACAACTATGATTTTGTGAGCTTCATGCTGCTAATTTTGCCACCAGTTCAAATCAAATAGATCCGAAATGAAAAGAAAAATCAAAATGATAAGATTCTCCAATCGTTAGATTCAGAGAAGAGTTCAAAGGCGAGAGATAAGCACATCACACCAAAGTGCGTAAGAATCGCCAGTTCAATTTAGGTCCTATTTTGTGATGGGATAGTCTTTCAACTGCCATCTATTGGAGAAAAATTCGTTATCTTTTTACTGCATTTCCAGCATAACTTATTTTGAACTGACTGTCAAAAAGTAACCTCTGTCGACCTCTGTTATTTTGGATACAAAATAAAGAAAAATTAACCGAATTGATAACGCAAGTAGACTTATTTTAAATAGTCACTGTAGTTAATCATGCTCATAATTTAAATGTGAAATTAAGCTAAATAATTGACAATATCCGAATGAATATCACAATTAATATCTAATAGGCTCAAGATCGTAAATTAAATTCAATTTTTCAGTAAAAGTCAATTTTCTCGATATTATTTCAAATAACAACTTTCATTAAAAGACATGTAAACAAGAGGTTTGAGGGGTTTTTGAATAATTTACTGGCAACATCTCTCAACTGAACGAATCTAATATAACTTTGAACATTCGGTTCAAGAATTATCTTCTTCTTGGAAAATTGTGTAATTTAATGAATAATCAACTAATTGAGTTGTTAAATTTTTCACTTATTACTTAAAATGAATATTATGTTGATGAATGATCAGAAAAGGCACCGGTTGTAGAGTGAGAAAAAGGTTATCGATTCAGTCAGACAATTAACAGTTAATCAGTGAGTCAATTATCTTTTAGTCTCTTTCTCACTCTATTCAATTGATTGACATTATCATTATCTTTGAATATTGACTTTGATTAACTGTGAATTATTGTTTGATTAATAATAATGGTATTAATAAGAAAGTAATGGAGAGGAAGAGGAAAAGTAGTTTACCATTGATAACAGTAGGTAACACACAAAGTGTTTTTTCATAACAATTTAACACCATAATAAAACAGTTTAATCGTGTGTGCGTGTGTATTTAATGTATTTGTTGATTATTGTGTCAATCAATTTGATTTAATTAAAGGTGAAAGAAAAGACGAAAGCTAAATCAATAAATTAAATGAAAATTTGCTTAACGAGATAACGACATGCTTAAGCCAAGGGTGACTACAGACAATTAAGATGTGTCTTTGTAAAGGGTGTAACACTTAAAAACGCGCAAATGAAGGAGGTAACAAGAAAGCTTATCTTTCCTTAATCACAAAATTTGACGATATTGATTAAGATAACAATGAAGCAACAAAGACAATGAAACCAAAATCAGATCTGTTGCTTCATAATCTTTGTTATTATCTTAAGAAATTTCACCAAATTTTGTGATTACGGTAAGATATGCTTTCTTTTTACCTCCTTCATTTGCGCGTTTTTAAGTGTTACACCCTTTATATCAAATGTTGGTTGAAATGAATTGAAATGAATAAAAGAGGCAATTGAAGTTACCAATTATTACAATAATAATCACAATCATATAATGGATACCGATGACTTAATAAAGTTGCAGGAGATTGGGATTAGATAAAGCTTTAGTTTATACATTAACTCATTCCGCAAAGCTAATGTTTACATGGAGATATTGATCGACACAGAATTATCATTATAATCATTATCTGTTCATAATCTGCCGAACATGATAAACTGATTTAAAACAAAACAAAATAAAAAAAGAGATGAAAAGGTCTTGATTTTTTGTTTCACTCGCAAAGTTACTGGAAGCTCTTAAGAGGATTGTTAAGAGGTGAAACATCTTAAAGACAACTTTTTTGTCGGTTTAATTGCGAATAAGAAATTGATTAGGATTTGATTGATTCTCAACAAGTGTTCGTCGGAAGGAAGAAAAAGGCTAAAGAATAAATTTATCATTCTTCTGAAACTTCAGATTTACTCTCAACAGTCTTGGTGATGAGAGATTATCAAGAGCAGTAATAACAAGAAGAGGTTGATGATTGAAGGTGGAGGAAAGATAATTGTTAGACAATGCCTTTGATTAGTAACAATAATTGCTTAGCTAGCTTATTCAATTTCCTATGAAACACCTTTAATCAAGTGCTTATCAGCAATGAAAATTAATTCCTAAAGCTGGATTGACTTGCCAATGAGATTGGCCTGAATCTGTATAAATCAGTTTCTTTGACATCCAGTTGATGATTGTTCCTCCAATTTTCAGCTCGTTTCAAATTTAAAACCAGATTTTCAGAGATATTTAGTGATTTTTCCAAAGTACGAAATAAATTTGCACAGCCAAAAATGTACAATAATAATGTATAATTACAATAGTAACATTTGATAATAAGTACACGCAATTTTAACACTCGATTTTGTATTTAGTTTTGTTTTGCTCCTGACTCAATTGCAATTTCCTATTAAATTTGAAACTCAATATAATTGACACAGTTTTGAGAATGATATAAGTTTGGTTTTCCAGTTTGGTTTTAAGGTTTCTTTTTGTGGGTAACAATAGTTGAATGTGAATCAGCCAAGCTACTTTGTCGTTGAGCCTGACTTTTTGGCTAGTAAGTTTCATATGTATACTTTAGTCATTGTACCATTAGAAGACTGGACTTGGATGCTATTGCTGTATTAATTGTCTTTAAATCCAAATTTAATCATTAAAATGGTTTAACTTCGCTGTTCATCATCCATTGTTAATCTTTTGTCAAATGAACTGTGGTCTAGTAAAAATGATGCTATGTGTGCTTCATAAAAGGAATAGAAGATCCGTTTCGTTTCCAATTATTCTTTGCTAGATGATTAATCCAAATATTCGCTTTACAGGAAATATGATCAACTAATTAAGTTCTTATTGCTCCAAATAGTTATTGTTTTCTTGTTATTATTAAGGTTTAATCTTGCTTCTTGTCACCTCGAATTTGTATGATATCAATGGGACAGTGAGATGTAAGAAAATGGCCTTGATTCCTCTTTTTTGAGATGATAACAATTTTTATAGTTACTTTGTATCATATGGGTGGGTGGGTTTCAACGATTAAAGCGGGAATTGTGGAAATGATGGAAAACCAAAAGTGTATCGAGTGAACGCGAATCCAATAAGTTTGAGGTTTTTGTATTTCTTCTGAAATTGTTATCAAAGGCTGATCCTGTACAACGTTTTGGTTTTGGGTAACTTTTCTCTCTAAGATCGAATTTAATTTTTCACGTTGTCTTCAATTCTGGGAATCTAAATTGATGATGATTAAAATGATGTCAATGATGAAAATGGTAAAGATGATGATGATGATGATGGTTCTGATGGTTATGATGATGAAAATGTGATGATATTGATGAGACCGTTACTCGGATAACCAAATTTAAGTTGACATTCACGAGACAGGCTTGACTAGATAGGCCACCAAAATTTAGTAGACAAAATTAAAATGAAAGTCGAAACCCTTTTGCTTGAAATTTAGCTGTACAATTTGCGATAATTTGGAGCAAAATATGTCCATAACTACTGTATAATCAATTTTGAATCAATGAAGTTCGCATCCGAATGATCCTGATATTGACAATTCCTTTGAACAAATGTTTCGACCATGCAACTTTTGTCTAATTTAAATGTATACATATTATGAGACATCTTGTTCATCTTAAAATAGTTATTGAATAGCAACCAATTTCAATTCCAATTAGGGGAGAAAATTCATCTACATATGATAAGCTAATTGTCAAACAGGATCGCAATTTAAGCAATTGTGATGTGAATTAATAAAGGTTGTCTACGGGATGTTGTGAAAGGTATCCATCAGTGTTGTCGACTTTCTTGTTTCCGATTCGTATTTACAAATATTTGTGATTTTTTGTAGCAGTTTCTGGTGTAGTTTTATACGGGCGGTGACAGTTTTCATAACGATCAAGATGATATAAGGAATGATGAATGGTTGAAATAACAAACAGGAATGAAGTACCAAAACAAAGCCAAGAATATTGAATCGATGTGAGAATGAGATCCAATGATTGAAAAAAAATTCAATAAAAAACGAAGGAATGTTTGTGAGAATGCAAAGTTTTCGTATAAACAGTGAAGGATAGGATCCTTGATAATTGTTGATGAATGGGGTTTCATTTTACTGTGAAGTTATCCACCAATAGCCAAACTATGCATGAACATAAGTTAACATAAATTAACACGACTAGTCTCAACTATTTGACGGTGAAAATAGGAATGAAAACGGTAATGGTGATAAATGGAAATGTTGATCGCAGGTAAACAACTTGACATCCATGGCCTTATGAGAACGAAATGGAATAATTTAGCTTTATATGTTAAATTAGATTTAGTAATTGTTTCATTCTGTCTTCTCCGTGTTTGTCTGCATATGTTAATTTGACGCAATTGCGTTATTAGAGTTCAAATATATAAATAGTTGAATGCTCTTTCAAATATTTTCATAATTTTCTTGAGGATTTTGCGATGTTTCTCCAAAATTCGGATGTAAGCTCCATATACACTGTTTTATGTACTAATTAAGCGAAGATTTTTAGTAAGCCGGTGGTTGAAAGTTTCCACCGCCGCCTCCATATTGATTATTTACACCTTGCTGGGAGTACATTCCTTGATCTTGATAAGCAGGTTCATTAACATCAGTGCCACTCGCATAAGCGTAATAATCGGCTCCTGGTCCACCGGGCATGCCACCAGCAACACCACCAGCTAGATTAGGATCATCTGGATAGGCTGAGGTAAAAGTGGACATATCAGTTCCTGATTTCCATCGAAGCCAGGCGAAATAAGCACAACCAGCCCAAACAAAAATGGAAAAGAATGAAAAAGCTATGGCAGTCCGAAGATTATTGATCCCATAGCCGAACTCAGGATATGGTGCACGGGACCAGGAAATACCGAGAGATGCGAAACAAAGGAAATATAATATTGCCCAAAGACCAGAGAAACCTAAGTCAATTGCAACAATGCGACGTCGAATTTTTATGCTTGATATATTTTGGAAAAGGCCTTCAAGAACAAGTAAAACAACGGCGGCAAGTAAGCCAATGATTCCTAAAATGGATCCAAATCGGCATGCATTGGCACTTCCATTGTATTGACATTTACCATGGTGCCAACCTTTATTATTTATACAACCAAAAACGATTACAGAGAAGAGCTGTGAAATGGAATAAAGAAAAGAAAGGTTAATTTAGAAACAGAACAAATTAATTTGATGTTACCAACAACGAGGTTAGAATAATAACCAATTGTCTAAATTATGGATACAATGAAATGTTCTAGAGAAAAAATACGACCAAATCGAATTATTTCGTGAAACTAAACAGGTAATACATGAGGATTCAATGTCACTTCAAATTTATACAGCTATGTGTGGTAATGTATGATTTAATTAATCAGCAATTACCAGTGCGCGTAACTCATTACTGACCCAATTCAAAAATAGACTGACTTCAAATAAAAATGCATCTGATAACGTCAATTTAACAATCTACAGCTGTAAGTATAAAGAAATGATGAATAAATTCACCGGTAAAGGTAAACATTCACTTAAAATGAGTAAAATGGCTTTATAAGTATCTAACAATTAAACTAGGTAGAATGAGAAATAAAAACAATCATTAGGACCAAATGGTAGGATAGTAAAATCATTGGTCAATGTCAATAAGCAAAATAAAGAGCAAAAAGATAGCAAAGCCAAAATGGATCAAAATTGAAAAGTCATGTTATAAATGAAACAACTAGAGCAGCTATAACAATATATCTCATCTATACTAATCAAATGCCGATTTAAATGACAATTATTGATTTTACAGTGTGTCATTAGCTTTTGAGCATAAATAAAAAAGCTTACCCAACAGAAAAATCGTAAAATAACTTGAGGTCGAGTAAGAAAACCGATTGGATCAAATGGTTGACCTGCTTTACCAGCACCAAAGGCAACTCCACCATCCATTGTTTCAACAATTAATAATGGAAACTGCTAGCACAATAATTGACCAGAGTCTAGGTTGACCGGGAAGATGAAGATAACACCAAAAAATAAAATTTAAAAATGGGAATAAACAGTAAATTCGGGGAGGGGAAAGTAAAAGATTTGGATAAAAATGGAGAAAAATGAACTGAAACAAGAGAAATTAATAAGAGATAAGATTGTTGTTTTTCTTATCTCGCTGTCTTGCTTTTCTTGAAAGCTCCGATACACTTGCTATTCAAATAGATGTTGATATAATTAATTATTGTGTTGACCGTATTTTCACACAGAAATGATCAATTCCGAGAGAAATAAATTAATTTTTTATCAACATTATTCAAATTTTTATCACTGAAAGTAAAAAACAAGGTAAGGAGTTGTAAATATAAGACTATATATAAATAACAGTATATTTGTGATATTGGCAAAAATGTTAGCTGATTAGTGAGAGCAAACTCAACGGATCTTTTCATTTCTCTTTCTCACCATATTCTTCTGTTTCTCTTTATTTCTCTTTCTTTACTCACTTCTTTTATGCTTACCAGAATTTTTTCCCCTGTTATATTTTTATTCTGTCAGTTTCATTCTACTTTCTCCCTTATTCTAAATCGATACAGAAAGTTCTCACCAAAGCTTTCCATTGATCAATGAGTTTTCATTGTAATTGATGTTGTCCACGTTGTTACTCTTCTTCAATCATCTCAACAATTGCTTTCATTTTTTATTTTAAATATTGCTTCGCAAGGTAATTACCGATCTGTTATTCATTGATAACAGTTAATTGCAAAGCTTTGTGGATAAGCTATTACTTTGATCTAATCTTAACTCTAATCGTGATAGGATAAATTCAATTTGCAATTCAAAATTGAAAAAAGGGAAACATCTGAATGTCTGCAAAAAAATTTATTTTGATGTATTAATTTGCTCGTTTTTTGTTGTTTCATGATTAACCCCACTGATTGTAATTTCAGTCGAGTTGGATGCAGGTTCGTAAACAAAACAGCGAACAGTTGAGTAAACCAAATTCTGATGAAGAGACATCCAGATCAACAGATGGATCAGAGGCGCTATCATTTTTCGTTTCAACAATCAAAATGAACTAGAATTATCAATTTTATAATCATTATTATTATATATTAAATATATATAATAATTTACGAATGTTTACAATAAAACTTTGTTTTGGTTCGTGGCATAACAATATTTGATTCCTATGTATTCAAAAATACCAGGGAGAAATGATAGAGTTCAAGATATCAAGACTTTTCATAAATCGAACGCATTGCAAAGACGGAAACTCATTTTTGAGTTGAAGAAATGGGAAAACTAAACAAGAATCACATCTGCTTGAATAATTTTCTCATTTCGAAATTCTCCCTGATATTTTAAATATCAATTAAGATAAATTAAACTGATTGGAATTTACAGCTTTAAGATAATATTTGTTTCTTTTGATGCGTTGTGATATGATCTGGACCATCTTTTTTGTTTAAAACTTGTCCACACATAGGACAAACTACGAAATCTAACTCTGAATCCGATTTGATTTCCCAAACACCGGCCTTCTTAAGGATGACTCCTTTCTTTTGTTTAACACTAGTTTCATGGGCAGACAGGAGATGTTTTTGTTTCCTAATATCAGGCAATAGAACAATTAAATCTAATAAAACTTGATTTAACTTGTTACGAAACATATCACAACATTTGCTGTAATAATGATTCGGTGAGATATCATCATTAAAGAATGCTCTAGAGACTTGATCAAACTCTTTGAATCGATCTTTCAAGATTGACTGGACCATATCGAAAAGATGTCGATTTCTTTCATCAAAATCCTTTGGATAAATGTAAGAGTATTCAGAAGGTTCCTCGTAATTTTGCGAACGAGTGTTTCCATTTTGTTGTCTAACTGTTCCTTTCGATGATGATTGCTTGGCAGCTTTAGAATCATTGCGATGATCTAATGTTGTTTGATTGGAATTTTCTTTTTTGCTTTTTTGTTGATTGCTAGAAGATGAAGATTGCTTGCCAGTACTGTCGTTATCGTTATTAATTAAATGGTTTGTTTTACTGCTAACAGCTTCGTTATGATTGTTGGTGTTATTCAGTTCAGCTTTTTTACTATTTACATGTTGATTTTTTGTTGGTGGACTTTTTGGTTTGATTACTTGCTGCGCTACTGCCTCTAAAGATAGTTCGTTCAAATTAATTTTATTGGGGTTACGTTTCTCGTAACCTGGAGGTGGTCGTAAAAGAGATGAGAAAGTACTCTGGTTAGCACTTGTTGAGCCTGACGACTTCGATGAACTGGGTTTAACAGGTAACTCTTTCTTGCCAGCTTTTGATTTGGTTTTGTTCATTTCACCAGCAAGTGGAGGAAAATTGTCTTCTTTGAGAAGCAAACTTTCCATATTTGCTTCTAAACTTTGCTTTGTGTCATTTTCATGCTTATCGTTAGCATTATCATCCTTAGGAACAAGTGAGTCAACGAGACGAACAGAAGTGTAGTTGGGAGGAGGATTTGGCTGAGGATTATTTAAACTAGCTAATAGTATATTTAGAGCTTTCTTTTTCTTTCGATTTCCATTGATTTTAAACGGTAAGGACGGAAAGTCATTTTGTGTCAAAGAAAAGTCTTGGTTTGAAGGTTCCATGGTATTATTTGAATCATTTGCTATTGTTTTAACTGTTTTAGCTGTTTTGGCTGTATTGGTCGGTTGAGCAGATGGCTTCTCAGGAGGTTTTGAGTTTAATTTAACTGCATCAGCCAGTGAAATGGTAGCCAAAGGAGCTGAATTAGAAACAGAACGGCCATTTAAAATCTCTCTACTATTTCCATTCGGACCACAGAGAGCTGGAAACTCTTCGTCGTCTTTCTTTCCAAAAGTAGCAGATTCTTTAACTTTTGTACTGAACTTATGTTTAGGCTTCTTTGCTGCTTTCGAATTTTGACCATTTAAATTATCTAAATTTGATTCTTTACTTGCAGCAATCCTAGAAGCAGTGGTTGAAAGTGGATTATCACGAATAGGTATTGGTGGTCCCTGTCGACTTGGCTCACCAAGAGAGGGAAAGTCTTCTGGTCTAGGTAATTGTTGAATTGGACCAACTGCTCCCAAATTTGATAAATCATCAGTCATCCAAATATCTTCAGGTATTGTTGGAGGATAACCCCTATCATTTCTATCGCCTCTTTCTCCTCTCTCATTCCTATCACTTCTATCATTTCTATCACCTCTATCACCTCTGTCGTTACGATCACTGCGATCACCACGATCACCTCGATCACCACGGTCACTACGATCATTTCGATCATTTCGATCACCACGATCACCTCGATCACCACGATCACCACGATCACCACGATTTCGTCGACCACCACGAGAATTGCCTTCATCGTGAAAAGAGGCAACCACAGGGTTAAACCCTCCGGCTCTAGGACCTCGAGGAGTGGGATTGAATGTCAAGTCCAAAGATAAAGTTCGAGCATGTTTAGCTTCAGATTTGGTCAAACAGTGACTTTGAGCTTTATGTGCTTGTAAATCTATTGCTGAGCGGAAGACTGATGTAAACTGTTCATCTTTACAAGGCCCTTCTTCACAGAGGTAATGCTCCTCACGAAAGTGTTGATTAAGAGTTTCATATTTGTTGTAATAAATGATCTTATTACTATCACAAAGGTGGCAATAATAATGTTCACGGCGAAGATGACGATTTAATTCCTCAGTATCAACATATCGTTGACTGCAAAGTTGACACGCAGGATGCCCTTGGTATGATCGATCATCAGGATCACCATGTTTCATATGAGCTTCGAGTTGTCCAGCAGTATAGTATTTTCTTTCCTCACTGAAAATCTTCAGGTTTTGAACACATAATTCACATGTTAAAAGTCTGTGTTTCTCCCATAAATGGTCTTGCAATTCATGTACGCTAGATAAGAGCTGTTTGCATTTTTTACATTTCTCCTCTAACAAGGAATTAAATGTATCAAGGCAACCTTGAGTTTCAAAGTAAATCTTGAATTTATCATTAAAATGAAGTCTTCGTTTATCACCAAAGTCATTATATTTTTTTCTGAAGTCTTCAGTGAAAATAATCTAAAAAGGAAAGAAAATATATGATGAAATAGAGATCTAATATTGCTTAAATGTTGACTGAATTGAAAGTTGAACAATGTTCAATTATGTGCAGGTTTTTGGCTTTACCTCAGACATTTCTTGACGGCAAATGGGACATTCATTTTGCTCACAGAGGACTCTCATTTTAGCAGAACAATGATAACAAACTGAATGATCACAAGGCCCAATGGCAAAAATTGGTCGGCGATGCTCACCAGGAATAGAATGACAACAAACCACACAAGTGATCCCAAACTTGTTGGATATTGCAGATGATGATGAGAAATATGATGAGTTACCTTGACGTCCTCCATCAGGTCTAGTTCGGTTAATTTGACGGCCAGACATTATTACAAAATCTAAAGTATTGGCAAGATGAAAAATTTACACAATTTATACAGTATAGACTATAAAATACAAGCTGTTGATAGAAGAGAAACAGGCGAAAGGGAAAACAACCAGTATTAAGAGATAGAGGCAGTAAGAATAATAAAAAGGTAGCCCAAGTAGTATTATATAAATCGAGTTAAGAGAAATGGGAAAAAGAGAGAGAGAGAAAAGAAATCTTTTCTCTGATTACGTTTGATGATGTATAAAAGAGATCAGAAGGTTTAATTATTTGTAAATTATCACAATTGTCGTGTGTTTCCAAGTTGAATAATAGTTCAGGTTCAATTGTTCAGCGAAAACTTGATAAAAATTCCCTTTGAGCAACTAAGAATAAATTAATGAAAAAGGATTTCCAATTTAAATAATCAAAAACACAATAACACTGTAAATTTTAGATCCACATCAACTTTCTGGAGTTGGTGTGAAATTACGTAAAATTCAAATAGATGGCAGTGTTCAAATCATATGTTCAATTGGCAACAAAAAGAGCGGTAAAATTTACAGTTTCCAACTTGTTTATAAACTGAACTATAAATCATTTGGTCTCAATTTATTGGATAGATCCAATTCAGTGATTAAATGTTTAAAATTACTTTTAGAAAATAATTATTTTTGATTGTTTAAGCGGTTTTAAAGAAAATTAGCTTCAAATTAATCGTGTTTTAACAAATAATGAACATTTTCTTGTCATCTTTCAATATTTGCTTCGAGCTTTTTCATATGTCAACAAGCTTTATTACGCTTATTTTGTACAATAATCAGTTAATTTAGTAATGTACAAGGGCTTAACAAAAAGAGATAGATTATTTCCATCGACGACTTCAACACAAACGTAATCTCCTGGAACTGGTTTTCTTTTAGCAACATCTGAAACACTTCCAACTGGTATCTCTCGGTGTTTGAATATGGAACGGATATTACTATCTGTACGTCCAACCAAATCATCTAACGATTTAGAACTGTTACCTTCAACAAGAACTAATTGTTGTGTGCCTATTTTTGATTTGTTCATATTCAGACTAATTTTCCTAAAAGTTTCATTGATTTCAGATACACGATCCGTCTTGACTTTGTAGGGCACGTTGTCTTGAAAGCGATGATGAGCATGAGTTTTCTGCATTAATAAAGGCAAGTTAATTAATTCTCTTTTCATGGTATTATATTTAAACGACTTACTTCTCGCATGCTGTAAGCAAATACATAAATGAATTGATATTCGACTTTCTTTATAAGATCCAGAGTTTCGAGATGAGCTTCTTCAGTTTCACCACAAAAACCGCAAATGAAATCGCTTGTTAAACTAACTCCTGGAATCAGATTTTTAATTTTGGATACCAAAGCTGTGAGATCAAAAAAGTTTAAGTTAAATTCAAGTTTTGGTGAAAAGCAAAAAGCAAAAACATGAAGAACTATTACAAACCTAAATAAGCTTCTTTGGTATAACCTCGTCTCATTTTTTCAAGAATCAAATTATCACCACTCTGAGCCGGCAGATGAATAGACTTGCAAATATTGTGATGTTTTTGAATTACATTCAAGACATTTTCAGGAAAATCTTTTGGATGAGGTGATGTGAATCTTATCCTCATTTCAGGATCAATGGCTGCTACTTTGTCCAGCAAAATATCAAAAGTTAATCCTCCTTGTGGACTCTTATAAATTGTTTTGAAACCAGGAGCGATTTCGTAAGTGTTGTCTAAACTTTCCCCTTGACTTTTATCACGATAACTATTAACATTTTGTCCCAATAGAGTAACTTCTTTTACTCCTGCTTTAGATAATAACCGAATCTCTTCAAGAATGGATTCAATTGGGCGACTTCGTTCTTTTCCTCGTGTAAATGGCACAATACAATAGCTACACATATTATTACATCCTCTCATAATAGACACAAACGCTTGCTTTGATTCCCCATGTCTGAATTGTTGCCAATTATTTATCTGAACTTTTTTATTTTCACCAACCATCACAACTGGCATCACATCTCCATAAGTTTCATCAAACGATAAAATTACATTTACAGCATTTTTCTGTGTAATATTGTTTATGGCCAGTAGTTTGGGTAAGTCACGATAATTATCCGGACCTAAGATATTGATACAATGAAAAAAATGTTTGATTAAATTTTCTAAAACTCTAAAAACTGACGGGAAAAAATACTGTTAGTTTAGAGTGTAACTAACCGGCAACAATGTCGACACAAGAATTTTTTTCAATCAATTTAGTTTTCAATCTCTCGGCCATGCAACCAATTACGCCAATTTGTTTCAGACGAAATGGACTTTTCAATTTCCTAAATTCGTTTAAACGAGACCAGATTTTTCTCTCAGCTCCTTCTCGAATGGCGCAAGTCATGAGAAATACGATGTCAGCATTATCAATAGAATCAACTATTTGATAATTATGTTGACTCAATATTTTACATGCAACTTGAGTATCGTTAACATTCATTTGACAACCATAAGTTTCGATGTGTACCTTTTTACCGCCACCATCTAAATATTCATCATCAAGATAAGGTACTGATTCAGATCGTTTAGCAACATAAGGCTCATCAGGATCCAAGTTTATTTGGCGTAAAAGCTCATGGTTGTAAAGAAATTTATCAAAATCAGGTCCAGCTTTCACTTTCTCTTTGAATCTTGCCAACTTTTGCACACCATTCAATTCAGTGCTATCAGCAGAGGTGACTGAAGGTATATTTGATGTTGTGAATCTCCTCAAACATGAGCGACCATGATTATAAAAATGACGATAAGCGAAAGTTAGAGTCATTCCAAGATTATTATGTTCAGATGAATTTTTGGTTATTGCAACTCTTTAAAAACATCAATACATCATTGTGAAACTAATCTTAAACAGATTTTTTCCACACAACAAAATCCGTTTCCCTGGTTCTTAAATAAAACTATAAAATTGAAATTATTTTACATTTTCAATATAAAAAGAAATCACAAATAACAACCACAATCAGTAAATTATAGATTCTGGAATAAAATCAGAGAAAACAAGATTTGAACAACACATGTTTTAGTTTCCCATGGCAACAAGAATTGACATTTTAATTTAAGAAGCAATCATTTCGATTCCCTGTTGTGTAATTTTGAATTTTACTGTACCATTAGACTGATTTAATAATCGTGAATTTACTCTCAATTTGATATCAAATGCTTTTTACTTTAACTGTTCAGAAATCTTTTATTCAGTGCGTTTTTTGAAATTTTGTTAGATTTTGGATTCTTGAATGACTAGAGATGATTTGGTTTGATTTTTATTTTTCAAATCCAATGGAAAAATTGTGAGAATCGACCGATTATATTATAGCTTACTTTCCCAATTGAGAGTAATAATTTAATCAGTAGATTAAACACTCTGTTATTTTAAAGATTAAAAAGGCCGCCTAAACGTAATCATAAAATATATTGATATTTTCCGTAAGAAATTTCCACATTCATATCCATCGTTGCCTCATCTTTAATAACCTTAATAACTGTTTATTTTTATTTTTAGATTGATTTGTATCAGTACAGTATTAATTAACTTGTTGCCTGTGTTCTCATTCATTCATATCAAAGTAAGTTTATCCTTAACACAGTTTGCTATTCTTTTCTCAAATCGATATTTGTTTTCCTCGTTTACCAAACACAAATGATTTCAATGTACCAATTTTTAATTCAAGTATTTTTGTTTTATGCTTTTACAGTTCTGCCGAATAAATAGATCAAAATGCGACTGATTATATTGGATAAAAGTGAAGATGTTGCCCTCTGGGCTGCAAAATACATACGTAAATGTATAAACACTTTCAATCCCGGACCTGATCGTCTTTTTAATCTTGGCCTTCCTACTGGAAGTACTCCTCTTGGTACTTATCGCCAACTGATAAACTTTTACAAAGAGGGAACTGTCTCATTTAAATATGTCCGAACCTTCAATATGGATGAATATGTTGGACTACCGAGAGATCATCCAGAAAGTTATCATTCATTCATGTTCAACAACTTTTTCAAGCATATTGATATTGACCCAATTAATGTGAACATTTTGGATGGGAATGCACCAGACCTGGAAGCAGAGTGTAATGCTTATGAGAAGAAGATAAGTGATTGCGGTGGAATTGAATTATTTGTTGGTGGAATCGGACCTGATGGTCACATTGCTTTTAATGAACCAGGGTCAAGTTTGAGTTCTCGTACTCGAGTTAAAACACTTGCAATGGATACGATTTTGGCTAACGCAAGATTTTTTGATGGGGACATAACTAAAGTCCCACACGAAGCACTAACTGTTGGTGTTGCAACTGTTATGGATGCTCGTGAGGTAATGATATTAATCACTGGGGCTGCAAAAGCGTTTGCTTTACACAAAGCTATAGAGGAAGGTGTCAGTCATATGTGGACTGTTTCTGCACTTCAAATGCATCCTAAAACAACCTTAATATGTGACGAAGACGCTACCCTTGAGCTCAAAGTTAAAACTGTTAAATACTTCAAAAGTTTAATGAGAGTCCACAACAAGCTTGTTGATGAATGATAACTTCGAACATCATTTTATTTCTAATCTCCAACTCGTTTTTGACGATTCCCTTGGATGAAAATATTAGCCATATAAAGTTTATTACGCTTAACAGCCAGTCTTTTTTAAAATTTGCACATGTCCGCTTTGATATTTAGATGTTGCTTAATATAAAAATAGTTTACTAACTCAAATAAATTCAATTTTACTACGCTATAAAGTTTAATGTTAAATCGGGCTTTTTAGTGCAAAAAACGAATAAGATTATGACAAGAAGTTGTTGTCAAGAACAAATAATAGTTTTGGTGTTTTGAAGTCTCAGCTGATATTGAATGAAAACTGAAGTGAAATTGAAGCGCCAAATTCAAAAGGATAAAAGGATGAAATATTTTAATTCCATATTTCAGGTGTGTTTAGATAATGAATTGGGTGTGAAAATTATTAATGATTGGAAATAAAGCGAAATTAAATTGGTTGACAAAATTATTTATAGAACCAGTTCGGAATTTTACTTGAATAAAATTAAATTTGACAAGAATTGGAAACACGAACTTGTAGGCGGAGCTAGAAAACATATGTTTTGGGAAATGTGAAAATAAGGATTTTTAATGCCAATTCAGCCCATTATTATTGGATTAATAAATTAATTTTTACTTGCTCTTTTTCCGTAGATTTTTTACAATGTTACCAATAAGAAGTTGTTCATTAATTTTTCGACGAAATATTTGGAAATTTAAAAGATATCAACCACCATTAGTTGCACCAGAAAATTTGGAATCACCGTATATTGTTGGTCCATATATTCGTGATAGATTACCAGAACAAACTATATTTGAACCAAGAGTACGTTATGATGATGTTTATGAATTTGTTAAGCAAACAGATGACGATCCTGTTCCTCCAATGAAAGTTTTACTTCTTGAAAATGTACCCAATTTAGGAGTTGCTGGTGAAATATTAGAAGTTCCTGGGGAAATTGCAAGATACAAATTGATTCCTAGTCAACAAGCAACTTATGCTTCCGATTTAAATATTAAACTTTATAGTGATCTTATACAGAAATGTTTAAATAATCCTGATGCTCCTTCATCCCGTTTATCAATTGTTACAACTGAAAAACTTAAATCACAATTTATTCTGGTAACTATGAGTTCTGATACATCTTGGACAATTGAACCATGGCATATTCGTGTTGCTTGTAGAAGAATTGGTTTGGTTGTTCCTGAATATGCAATTAAATTACCTGATAAACCAATAAGTGGACCAAATTTAGATTATGAAATGAAAGATTTTGTTATACAAATTACTGTTAACAAGAATCCAAGGGAAACTGTTAATGTTAGATGTGTTGTTCATCATGTTAAAGAAAAACTATTGACTGAATGGCATAGACGAGTACCAAGAACTGCAATAATACCTGAACAACAAACATTACTCGATAGTATGCCTAAATTTGAACCATATTATGATGATGATGAAGATAAAGCTACATTTGAATGAATTCATCTCTAGCTCCATAAAGCGAATAAAACTTATTCCATCTAAAATTCAGCGGATTTTCACGATATTATATGCTATTGATAGGAAATATCCAGCTAGACACAGAGCTCATCTCGTATTTGTTTGCTAAGGTCCCAGCTTTCTGGCTTCACAGCAATTAAACGCTTTACATATATTAGCATGCATGATGTATCTCTGATAATATCCTGTGATTGACGAGTTACGATTTGTAAAATCTTTTAAGGATATAAATATCTCTATTTATTCAGTTTCCGTCTGGTATGGCCTTATGTTGGCGAATAAAATTTTTAAGCCCGAGAATTCGTCATTCACCATCAAGTCTCAAAAGCACGGCATATTGAGTTTACAACAGAAGGATCTAATATATTGTACATTCTTCATTATCTATTAATATTTACACATCAGACTTGCATTTACAATAAAAGTACAAAGTACAATACATTTTCCCTCTATTTCAAACTCTCAGAACATTTAATTGTTTACTCAAACCTGGTATCTATAGACCTTAAAGCTCTGTTATACTGACAAAATTCAAATACCAATTGGTAGCTTCTAGACAGGTGATATTTAAAATGATATTGAAGCTGTAAACCAGGATAAAATTGTTTTAACACAAGTAACTGCTCAGATAACTTGTTTAAATTGAATTACCATTTTAACGAGAATACGAGGACAAAAAAAATAATTTTAAAAATAGGTATTAGTTACTATAATAATTTCCATTTTTGTTGCACCGGAAAAAAACCAGAATCCAGTAAAAATGTAATTACAAACTGAACCAGAAAGGCGGTATCATATATGGATGACCCCCTGGTTTAACGCCGTTCGCGGTTAATGCTTAATATTTCTTGTTGCCTCCAGTTTCTTTGACAATACATTCTTGTTTCTTTTTAAACCCTAACAATTATTTGGTGAACTAAACCTATTTTAATTAAATTTTTTGAGTCATTGTGTCTCTAATTATCAATTAATTTTATCCCATTATCAAGGTTTGTAATATAAAACAACCTTTTACTACTTCGTTTATCCTGTTTCTCTTTCTTTTTCACTCTCTTGTCATATTTCTCTATTTTCACGCACAGTGTTTGTACTTACTGGTCTCTCTGGTTTTTTGGGTATTCTTCTTTTCTTTATCTTCATTAGCACCTAACTTACTCATCAAATATCCAGTTTCATTTAATTTAATTTGTGTTTATTTTTATTTATTCAAGTGATAATCTAATTATTAACACCATCTTGTGTCTTACTGTTTGTTTCTGCTTTCCATATCTTTTATCCATTACTTTTAACAATATCACATTTTTTTCTATCTCTGGATATACTCAGGAAAATGAATGCTGGCCCATCCATTTTAAAAACCAAGGGTACTCATACGGTTAACCATGCAACCTCTAGCGAAATGGTTGCCTTAAAAAGTGGCGATGAATCTTTCTTTGATTTTTCTGGTGCTCGTTCACTTGGGTCTATTGAAAATGAAGATAGTCAACCTCCTACTAAAAGACGAAAGCAGGATGCCAAAAGTGGTAAAGGATTGAGGCATTTTTCAATGAAAGTAAGTATTTTTTGTGATCATTTGCAAATTTCAGAAGGCTGCATGTACAAAAAGCCTATTAGTTTAGATTAGTATCCAATAGAAAAGGTTTAATGGTAGAATGAAGACCTTTCTACAAGATTCCATTTTTTTCATTATACTCATCGCGGAATTTTTAATTTTTACACATTTTTTATTTAATTAATAGGTATGTCAAAAGGTTAAAGATAAAGGCACGACAACTTACAATGAAGTTGCTGATGAATTGGTCGCTGAATTTTCTTCTGACCCACTTGCAAACCGTACTGCTTTTTCTGGTAGATTCTCAGGAGGTGATGCTGAGCCATTTGATCAAAAAAATATTAGACGACGTGTATATGATGCCCTAAATGTTCTTATGGCAATGAATATAATCAACAAAGAGAAAAAAGAAATCAAATGGATCGGTTTACCCACCAATGCATCTCAAGAGGTTGTCGAGTTAGAGAAGGAGAAGCAAGAACGGTTAGAAAAAATCAGTGCCAAGAAAGAACAATTGAGAGACCTATTGATTCAACATATTGCTCTCAGAAATTTGATTGAAAGAAACAAAAGTGATCCTGTTGTATCTTCCAATGCCAAAATCCATTTACCATTTATAATTGTAAATACAGACAAACGCACGGTCATTGATTGCTCCATAAGTAATGACAAAACAGAGTATCTGTTTAATTTTGATAATGCGTTTGAAATTCATGATGACGTTGAAGTCTTGAAACGAATGGGTATGGCTTTAGGTTTAGATCGCAATGAATTGGTACAAATTGACCGGGATGTCTATGAAAAAGCACGAACACTACTGCCAGAAGCTTTAAGATCCAGCCTTGATGAAATGGTCGAAGAAAAAGGCACCATTATAATAAATTAGCAATACCTTATGGATGATAAATTTCCTTAAATACATAATCAACTACGCGCCGAATGCATATATATCTATAAATAAATACATATATACATAATAACATAAATTACGCTTCTGGACTCTCCTAAAGATTATATTTATCATTCCCTATTGCTTCCTCTACCTCTGATGGACATGTTATAATGACCCTTGTTAGATATTGTCTAATCATGTTATGATGGAAAATTATTGAGAAAATCTTTGAGATTAATGATGATTTTAACTTAACCAAACAAAGAAAAATCAATTGCTACTTGTTCAATGAAAAATTTGAAATCAAAACCCAACTCGTTTCATTTTGCGCAATTTTCGACCTAAATTGATTCAATTAACTCTGGATTATCTGCAACATACTTGATATTAGCTGAAAATGTTTAAACCAATACCTATCTTTTTAAATGTATGTTAATAAAATTCAGATTAAATGGATTAAATAAATAAGTTACTTTGTAAATTTGGGAAAATATTGTGTGTAAAACAGTTAAATTTAGCGGGAGTTTCTTTACAATTCACATTTGTAGGCGGAGCTAAGAAACATATGTTCGATATCAATGTGAAAAAATAACAATTGTGCATGTTTTTATTTATTGTTATTTGTGTCATTTTTGGGGCTAGTGATTTGAATTGAGCAAAATGTTACCAATAAGAAGTTGTTCATTAATTTTTCGACGAAATATTTGGAAATTTAAAAGATATCAACCTCCATTAGTTGCACCAGAAAATTTGGAATCACCGTATATTGTTGGTCCATATATTCGTGATAGATTACCAGAACAAACTATATTTGAACCAAGAGTACGTTATGATGATGTTTATGAATTTGTTAAGCAAACAGATGACGATCCTGTTCCTCCAATGAAAGTTTTACTTCTTGAAAATGTACCCAATTTAGGAGTTGCTGGTGAAATATTAGAAGTTCCTGGGGAAATTGCAAGATACAAATTGATTCCTAGTCAACAAGCAACTTATGCTTCCGATTTAAATATTAAACTTTATAGTGATCTTATACAGAAATGTTTAAATAATCCTGATGCTCCTTCATCCCGTTTATCAATTGTTACAACTGAAAAACTTAAATCACAATTTATTCTGGTAACTATGAGTTCTGATACATCTTGGACAATTGAACCATGGCATATTCGTGTTGCTTGTAGAAGGATTGGTTTGGTTGTTCCGGAATATGCAATTAAATTACCTGATAAACCAATAAGTGGACCAAATTTAGATTATGAAATGAAAGATTTTGTTATACAAATTACTGTTAACAAGAATCCAAGGGAAACTGTTAATGTTAGATGTGTTGTTCATCATGTTAAAGAAAAACTATTAACTGAATGGCATAGACGAGTACCAAGAACTGCAATAATACCCGAACAACAAACATTACTCGATAGTATGCCTAAATTTGAACCATATTATGATGATGATGAAGATAAAGCTACATTTGAATGATTCGAGCATAAGATTAATTCTTCTCACAACTCTCAAATCATAGTATGTAATTCGATCTGTAAAATAATCATATGTAAATAATGTATTGGAAGATCAAACCTAAAATTTTGCTAGTTAATCTAACAGTTAAAAATATAAAAATTTCAAGTTTACATAATTAATGCTTCGGTTCAATTATTTTATAAATGTAAAGAAAATCTTCGATTGACAGTAGGAATAAACGGACTATGTAACAAAATATAAGTTTGAACCATTAAGATAGTTTTTTCATGGATAATGTTCGTCTGCTATTTTCTTCACAGGTATCAAATGTGTGCATGCAGAGCAGCTATTCAATGTCTTTCAATATTTTAGTGACATATCAACGCCAAATAATCATATCACCTCACCTCAGCGTGAGGCTAATCAAGGGACTGTTAATAATTTCTCAATCTTAGCAATCTTCAATTCACCCTTTTATGCAAATGTAGGAGTGCTGAATGGAACCATTGCTGGACTGAATCAGCAAGAAGTGCTCGTGATATAGCCACTAATTATGCTAAATTAGATGGCCTTGTCAATTATGATAATATTGATACTACCTGAGCTCAATATCAAACCGGCGTATTAGACTCCACCGTTAACACCACTGAACTAACTGTTATCGCTCCGAAAAAAACAAAAGTAAAATTGAAAATGAGTCTTTATCCAGTAGAGTGCAGTTGACATGTGAGAAATTTATTGCTAACAATCATCAGAGCAAAATTGTTCAATTTATGCTAAACCTGCTAAACCGCCACAATTTTTCCATCATATTCATCCTCCACAGACTTCCAAGGCTCATCTAGTCAATCTTATCAAGAAGATTGGTTGGAAGAGAAACATTGGTTGACTAAATTGACAAGAAGATGAGAAGTGCTAGAATGAATCACTAACACTATCCAAAATTACCAGCCTGTAAACTATATCACATTATATCCTGAAAATAATAATACGAATAGCCCTATGTTACGACTGGTTCAGCTACTCTTGTATTTAAAACTACTGAGGAAGGTTCTTTCATTTATCTAGGAACTACACTGCCTTCAAACCGAATAGTAATTATCCACCTCAATCGTATGCTAAAATTGATTTTACTAAAACATTGAATCTCTCCAATTCATCGAGAGATCTGATCTATTCATCATTAAAGTCAGTTTATCAAATAGAATCCTGTAAACAAAGGAACAGTAAAGATTTCTGAAAAAATTGATGACATGATATGATAACTTTCAAATAAACTGTTTTCACAAAGAAATGATATTAAATCGTTTTATTTAAAATTGAAGTCCAATAAACATAGTCGATTTTCTAAAAATTAAATTTGGAAATTTTGAACAGCAAAAATTTATAGCTAATTTGTTATAATGGTGCCCTTTTCTTCAACCATTTCATCAAGGCTGGATCTTAAAGCTTCTGGCAGTAATGTTCGTGCTTTTTCATAGACATCCCGGTCAATTTGTACCAATTCATTGCGATCTAAACCTAAAGCCATACCCATTCGTTTCAAGACTTCAACGTCATCATGAATTTCAAACGCATTATCAAAATTAAACAGATACTCTGTTTTGTCATTACTTATGGAGCAATCAATGACCGTGCGTTTGTCTGTATTTACAATTATAAATGGTAAATGGATTTTGGCATTGGAAGATACAACAGGATCACTTTTGTTTCTTTCAATCAAATTTCTGAGAGCAATATGTTGAATCAATAGGTCTCTCAATTGTTCTTTCTTGGCACTGATTTTTTCTAACCGTTCTTGCTTCTCCTTTTCTAACTCGACAACCTCTTGAGATGCATTGGTGGGTAAACCGATCCATTTGATTTCTTTTTTCTCTTTGTTGATTATATTCATTGCCATAAGAACATTTAGGGCATCATATACACGTCGTCTAATATTTTTTTGATCAAATGGCTCAGCATCACCTCCTGAGAATCTACCAGAAAAAGCAGTACGGTTTGCAAGTGGGTCAGAAGAAAATTCAGCGACCAATTCATCAGCAACTTCATTGTAAGTTGTCGTGCCTTTATCTTTAACCTTTTGACATACCTATTAATTAAATAAAAAATGTGTAAAAATTAAAAATTCCGTAATGAGTATAATGAAAAAAATGGAATCTTGTAGAAAGGTCTGCATTCAACCTGTAAACCACTTGGATACTAATCTGGACTAGTAGGCTTTTGTTACATGTAACCTTCCAAAATTTGCAGGCAACCACAAAAAATACCAACCTTCATGGAAAAATGCCGTAACCCTTTGCCACTTTTGACATCCTGCTTTCGTCTTTTGGTAGGAGGTTGACTATCTTCATTTTCAATAGACCCAAGTGAACGAGCACCAGAAAAATCAAAGAAAGATTCATCACCGCTTTTTAAGGCAACCATTTCACTAGTGGTTGCATGGTTAACTGTATGAGTACCTTTGGTCTTTAAAATGGATGGACCAGCACTCATGTTTCCTGAAAATATCCAAAGATAGCAAAAAAATGGGTTGGTTTTTTAAAAGTAATGGATAAAAGATAAGGAAAGAAGAAACAAAACAGAAAGACACAAAATGGTGGGAACAACCAGATTATCACTTGTATAAATAAAAATAAATAGAAATTAAATAAAATGAAACTGGATATTTGATGAGCAAGTTAGGTGCTAATGAAGATGAAAGAAAAGAAGAGGAATACCCAAAAACCAGAGAGACCAGTAAGTACAAACACTGTGCGTGAAAATAGAGAAATATGACAAGAGAGTGAAAAAGAAAGAGAAACAGGATAAACGAAGTAGTAAAGGTTGTTTTATATTACAAACCTTGATAATGGGATAAAATTAATTGATAATTAGGGACACAATGAATAAAAATATTTAATTAAAATAGGTTAGGTTCACAGAATAATTGCTAGGATTTAAAAAGAAACAAGAATGTATTGTCAAAGAAACTGGAGGCAACAAGAAATATTAAGCATTAACCGCGAACGGCGTTAAACCAGGGGTCATCCATATATGATACCGCCTTTCTGGTTCAGTTTGTAATTACATTTTTACTGGATTCTGGTTTTCCGGTTCAACATAAATTTAAATTTTATATTAAATAATATTTATTTTTCAAATTATCTACTTACCCACTGCGATTTGAAAAATAGTTATTTAAACCACTCTGTTATTTTTGTTACCACAATTTTTTCTGGTTCAACTATAAAGCTAGAACAACATTGGTATCGAGTACTACATCGAGATAACGCAAGCGCATTTGTCAAAAAATGTGTGTTGGTGTTTTAAATCTCTTCGTCTTTTCACTTATCAAGATCGCATTGAGGCCGAATTTTTCAGAGCGTATGGACTCTGAAAAAATTAGATTCTATAAAAAAATGATCCATTTTATTCAATGCATGTATCAATCCTGTAAATTGAGATGTGAATTATTCATGATAACGGATTGATATTCTGGACTTATCGATACAAAACTATTCGAGCTTTATCAATAAATTTGAAAGTTCATTGGTTTATTTCAAGAAAAATATAATAAAGTTCAAGAGTGCTTTGAGAGTTAAAAAGCTTCTTTGATTTTCACCTTGAAAATTTAAATCTCCACTCAGTTTGGCGCCAAAACCATCATTAAAATTGTTTATGCTTTGTTAAACGTCTTACAGGATTTAAAATGCAGAAAAATTTCTCTCAAATGATTTTTTATTTAAATTCAAAGTTGATGAGCTTAATCATAGAAATTTAATTTAAATAGATTAAATTAGATTAAATAATAGATATTCAATTCGCTGTTACTACATCGCCAATTTACAGGGTTGCAAACTATAAAGGTATCAAATGAATATTGTACCAATCACATAATATTGAAAGGATTGAATTAGATCAGATATGCGGCCAGTCATTTGAGCGAAGTACGTCCGAGTTATAATTTGTACAGCTAGGAGAATATGTGAACAACTTGTAAATGACAGGATATTAAACAGGGCTACGAGGCAGTGCAAACCAGAGAAATTGAAATCCGCCAGCAAATTAATTCATTTCTTTGTAATTACTATCACAACTTTTTCATTGGTAAAACGATAAATAAGCATATTTTCTATCAATAAAAGGTCGATGGATTAAAGATGAAACGAAATATGTCCAATTCGCTTTATGGAGCTAGAGATGAATTCATTCAAATGTAGCTTTATCTTCATCATCATCATAATATGGTTCAAATTTAGGCATACTATCGAGTAATGTTTGTTGTTCGGGTATTATTGCAGTTCTTGGTACTCGTCTATGCCATTCAGTTAATAGTTTTTCTTTAACATGATGAACAACACATCTAACATTAACAGTTTCCCTTGGATTCTTGTTAACAGTAATTTGAATAACAAAATCTTTCATTTCATAATCTAAATTTGGTCCACTTATTGGTTTATCAGGTAATTTAATTGCATATTCTGGAACAACTAAACCAATCCTTCTACAAGCAACACGAATATGCCATGGTTCAATTGTCCAAGATGTATCAGAACTCATAGTTACCAGAATAAATTGTGATTTAAGTTTTTCAGTTGTAACAATTGATAAACGGGATGAAGGAGCATCAGGATTATTTAAACATTTCTGTATAAGATCACTATAAAGTTTAATATTTAAATCGGAAGCATAAGTTGCTTGTTGACTAGGAATCAATTTGTATCTTGCAATTTCCCCAGGAACTTCTAATATTTCACCAGCAACTCCTAAATTGGGTACATTTTCAAGAAGTAAAACTTTCATTGGAGGAACAGGATCGTCATCTGTTTGCTTAACAAATTCATAAACATCATCATAACGTACTCTTGGTTCAAATATAGTTTGTTCTGGTAATCTATCACGAATATATGGACCAACAATATAAGGTGATTCCAAATTTTCTGGTGCAACTAATGGAGGTTGATATCTTTTGAATTTCCAAATATTTCGTCGAAAAATTAATGAACAACTTCTTATTGGTAACATTTTGCTTGATTCAAATCACTAGCCCCAAAAATGACACAAATAACAATAAATAAAAACATGCACAATTGTTATTTTTTCACATTGATATTGAAACATATGTTTCTTAGCTCCGCCTATACTTAATCGAATTGGTTGTTACTATGAAAACCCGCTAAACTCAAATTTTTGCCAGATCTAACAAACCTATTTGTAAATAAACAAATTGCTAGCTTTAACTATACTTTAAACAGGAATTATTGTATTATTATTATTTATATTTAAATTAATCTCACTTATAGTTTATTTGACTTCGAAAAGAAGTCGTTTTCTTGAATTGATATTAAATAAATGGAAACCAGATATTGAGCAAAGTTGAAACAAATCTGATTTTATGTTACAACAAGAAATAACCGTAAATTTATTGGTATTTTTCATTAGGGAATTTTAAGGCGAATTAAAAAGCGGATATAGTTGATAAAATATGTGAAAGTCAAAACAATCAATGAATTAAACTCATGAAAATTCAATTCAAAGTTGCTATAAAAATATGCTTTGAAACTATGTTAACGTTAGAACTGTTTAATAAACAAATATTACTTAGCAATTATTATTGTTTTATTGCAAATGGGACAACCGTTGAAAACTTGATCAAGGAAATTGTAACAATTTGCGTCAAATTTTTTCATTTTAATCGTAATTGCGAAACTAAAGGCTTGAATTTATACAAACGTTATTAGTATTGTGTAATGAAGGTCAGCTTGTTGCCTAGAAAGCCTTTTAATAACCAGTCTGGCTGATAAGATCCATATATTTTTACTAAAATTACATTAATGTTCATGGTTAGACCAAATTCATATAAGTAGCTGAATCGCTGCAGTGAATGTTAAACCAGTCAAACAAAATTTCATCTCAAGTTTTCAACTTGAATTAAAATAGTCAATCTAATAAGTTGTGTTTTGTCTGACTATAGTTCAAAGGTAAATATGTTTAGCCATTCTGATCTTATGTTCAAATAATTATTGAAACCTTTTTATTCACATTCCAGATTCAAAATCGATTCGAAAGCCTTTAGAAAGATGGATTCTAAACTGCTGAGTTTTACTTGTCTTTTGGTTTTCATTTGCTGTATCAACTTAACCAGATCAGTTGATGGCTCACCAATAGCTAAAAAACCTTTACCAACAATGGTTATTTGGCATGCCGCTGGTGGAGGTTCATCAGCTGAGCTTACTGAAGACACTGTTACGAGTTTGAAAAAGTACAATGCTAAAATTAAAAAGATTCAAATTGGAGAAGGAGAAGAGGAGGAATTGGACATTGCGCTTCACATGCAGATGGAGAAACAAGTTATGAATGCTTGTCGTCAACTAACCAATGATCCTGAATTGAAAAACGGATTTGCTTTAATTGGACTTTCTTTAGGTGGAACTGCAGTAAGAGCGTTACCCCAGATGTGTCCAGAACTTAATATCACCGATGTAATATCCATGTGTGGACCTCAGCAAGGAATCTTCGGAATACCTAGTTGTGAATCAATAGAAGGAATTTTCACAGACATTTGCGATAAACTGAATGATGTGAGAGAAGCTGCAGCTTCCATTTCACCCGAGTTCGATACTCCTTCAATATTCACACCTGTAATGAATGCAGTCAAAGACAATTATACCTTAATCTCACTTTGGGTCGATCCAACCGCTTCTCCACCACCAGCTGATAACTTCATGAACCTCATCAACAATAGACTTGAAACGAAATTTCCAAAGGAAAATCTTTTAAAGATTCAAAGATTAATTGCTGTTTGGTGTAGCAAAGATACGATCATGAAACCTAAAACGTCACCTATGTTTGGCTACTTTAAAGATGGTTCAATAACTGAAGTGCTACCATTTAATGAGACTGATTTGTATACTGAGGACTACATCGGATTGAAGGAATTGGATGAGCAAGGGCGATATTTCCCTGTTGAATGTCCCTACGAACACATGAAATATCCAGGTGAATGGTTCGAGAAAAATATTATTGAACGATTTTATGATGTTTAAATTGGTTGATCGATTTGTGATTTCATGAAATATTGATTCTTCCTTAAACTTGATATATTACAATGTCTATACTTATCTATTAACAATGTTATTTGAAGCTATCTTAATTTGATAGTCATACCAAGAATGATTTTTGCAAAATAAAACTCAACTTCTCTGTTAAAGGAGACTGCAATAACAAAATACGGTTTAATTTATTTCCTGACAAACTTAATTTTATGAAATTGTTGTGACCATTGATAATATTAATAATACTTAATAAATGGGCCACAACAGTTCGCCGCTCCAGTTGGAGGTAAAATGGAAATACGAGTTGGACTAAAGAATAGTAATGGAAGAACGGTAACTAGTCATTAACATGTTTACGAAACAAAAAATTCTTGATTGTGTATCACTATTACAGTGCCTCAGACAGCTCTCCGGTAATTTTCATGGCTTAATCGTACTAAAATTATAATAGATTTGAATGACATTTCACTGTAACTTCAAAAACTTACTTTTTTTTATTATTTCAACTTGATTGAGGTTCCGTTGCCAAAGAAATTTAAGAATGTAAAACTTTCACCGAACCAGCAAAATCACGCATTTGATGCAGATCTGAGCTATTGGTTTGGGAAATGGAAGAATAGAAACTGCGAAAGTCCTTTCGTTCGTGTAACCATTAACTTGCAAAGTGGTTCACCTCTACTTGATTCAAATAAAACAATTCTTGTTAAATTTACTATAAGCTAAGATAGTTTACGGTAAAGAGTCACAGAGAAATATAATTATCGATGTTGTTTGGTTTATCGCAAAAGGAATGAAGGAAATGAAGTTTTCAAGATATAATACTGGAAAGGTCGAGTTGGACATTCTAATATGCTTTTACGTATTATTGGAGATTATCAAAAATGCAATAGACCCACCATCTGAAAAATTAGTTGTTACTATTATAAAAAGACACAATCAATACAATTGTTACATTTTTATACAAATCGACTAAAATTGACACAAATGAGCAAAAACGCGTAAAAATTAATTTCTTTCAAATATTAGAGACTGTTAGCTTGTTGGAACAAGAAAATCAAGTCCATTTGAGCCATTCAAAAGTTTCTCTGATCCACAGTTTTCGAGAAAATTGAGTTCAAAGTTGAAACTTCGATCGCCTTTTGTACAACTGTACGACCAGATTTTTTCATCAAAATCATTTTTATAATTTAACTTTTGCTGTTTAACGAGAAAATGTACTTATTTTGAGCAATAAAATTTTCTTGTTTCTGTAAAAAAGATCAGTTCGATTTTTAGTTAAACCGGTCGCAATCTATGACCACAAGAGTTAGTAACTTATTATTTGTGTATAAAATTTTTGGCTCACATCATGGATTGAATGCTTCTTTCAATTCTTGAACAGTTTGTCTCGATTTTGGCAATCGGCCTTAAACTTTGAGCCTCGATATTTCGAGAATGGCATTACTTACAATCATAATCCTTTAACCGACTTAATTCTTCACTAGGTAATAATTCAATGCAATTTTATAAATTTCCATTAGAGCATTTGGGTCATGATGCTTGGATTGTAAGTGGCAACAACTTATTCAACAAGCAAAACTCATCTAAACCCATTTCTTGGTGAATAGACCAATTCTCTGGTTAACTTGCGAATGAGTACTGCTAAAGGCTCAAACATTCGAGTAAAGAGTCGAGACTTACAAAGTAGTTAGTAGGTTTGTTGGGACACAAAAACTGCATCGATTGGTGCTATTGAATAATTCATCCGATGGACAGTTTTCGAGAGAATTGATGTCAAGGTTGAAACTTCGATCGCTTTTTGTTGAGCTATGGAAGCAGATTTTCCAGCGAAACTTATCTTACTGATGTATCATTAGTAAAATAAGTATTAAAGCATTTTATAGCCCTGAAACTTCATTTCTTTCATTCAGTTTGCGATACACCAACAGCAGATGACAACACCGATAATCATATTTCCCTGTGACTCTTTATTTTGAGCTATCTGGAAAGATATTGTAAACAAAAGATCCTTATAAAAGTTGATCAACAAATAAATGAATAAATTTCAAGTTGCTATGCTTTGGAACTATTAATAGAACTGTTTCGAAAGCAAATTACATTTGTTTTATTACAGTTGAGCAATTTTCTGTACTTGATTGAGGCAATTGTAACAATTCGCTGTTTACAAATTACATAAATGTTAATGTTTAAATCATATTGATATAAGTAGCTAAATCGCTGTTGTCAATGAATGCAAACTACAAAAATAACAGTTTCTTTACCTCAACGAGTTTCCATTTTATTTACAGTCGTATTTCAATAAAAATTTGTGTTTTAATATTTTACTTTAATTTGCAGGTAACTATGTTTTATCAATTCAAATTTCATTATGTAAACCCTTTAATTCACATTTCAGATTCAAAATGGATTCAAAAGGCTCCAAAAAGATGGACTCTAAATTTGTGAGCCTTATTTTCATTTGCTGTATCAACTTGACCAGATCAGTTGATTGTTCACCACCAACTAAAAAACCCTTGCCATTAATGGTTGTTTGGCATGTCGCTGGTGGAGGTACGTCGGCTGAGCTAACTGTAGACACTGTTTTGAGCTTAGAAAAGTACGGTGCTAAAGTTAAATTAGTTCAAATTGGAGCTGAAGAGCATGAATGGGACATTACCCTTCACATGAAACTGGATAAACAAGTGATGAATGTTTGTCGTCAACTAACCAATGATCCTGAATTGAAAAACGGATTTGCTTTGATCGGACTTTCTTTAGGTGGAACTGCAGCAAGAGGTTTAGTTCAGATGTGTCCAGAACTTAATATCACTGATGTAATATCTATATGTGGACCACAACAAGGAATGTTTGACATACCTAGTTGTCAAATGATACCAGAAAACTTTGCCGTCATTTGTGATAAACTGAATAAAGTAAAAGAAGCTGCAGCTCCATTTCACCGAGTTTGATACACCTTCAATATTCACGCCTGCAATGAATGCAGTGAAAGACAATTATACCTTACCCTCACTTTGGGTTGATCCAAACGCCTCTCCTCCTCCAGTTGATAACTTCATGAACCTCATCAACAATAGACTTGAAACTAAATTTCCAAAGGAGAAACTTTTCAAAATTCAAATATTCATTGCTGTTTGGTGTAGCGGAGATACTGGAGATACTATTATGAAGCCTAAAGAGTCACCCATGTTTGGCTGGTTCAAAGAGGGTTCAGAAACTGAAATCATACCATACAATGAGACTGATTTATATACTGAGGATTACATTGGATTGAAAGATTTGGACGAGCAGGGTCGATACTTTACTGTTGAATGTCCATACGAACACATGGAATATCCAAATGAATGGTTTGAGAAAGATGTTATTGAAAAATTTTATGATGTTTAAATTATTCAATCATTTTGTGTTCTCCTACTAGTATCATATGAATCTTCTTCAAGCTCAACATATTAACTCGCAAACTTTCAACACTGACATAAAGATCACTCTTTGTCACAAGATTAGTTTTTAAAAAATGAAATAACAGCCTCTGCAACAAATCATCAAGTCTACCTCCAACATAAAAGCTTCCTTAAAAAAGCCCTTGTTCATCCCAATATTATCAATTTGACAAAAGCTGTAGATTTTATTTTTGGACTCATTCTGACGATGATTTTTTTTATTAATAATTTAGTAATTTAAATGTAGATTGATTGTGATCTTGATTAAGAAATGTTTAAATGAGTAATTCAAGATTCGATCAGTAACTTTATAAACCTCAGCCTTTTGATTGTTTTTACTAATTTTGTCAATTCTTTATTGTTGATCAATTGTAATCAACATCTTTGTTGTGCTTTTATTGTTGTAATAAAAGGGTAAAAGGTACGATTAACAAGAAATAAAAGCATATTATTTGATATTTTTCTGCATGATTTTGGTGAAAATAAAAGAGAATTGATTAATCAGATAAGTGCAAGTAGAAACGTCAAATAAATGAAACTGTTTTGAAAGTTCAATTTTATTTTACTACGCTTTGGTACTTTTGCGTATTGGTTCCAGTGTACTAGAAATGTCATGATAGCAAATATTACTTAGCAATTGTTATTGTTTTATTACAAAGTTATTTAGATTTGACTAAGAAAATTGTAACAAGTTTCCTTCATTATTAATCATTACTGCGATGCATGATGAAGTTAAAGGCTTTAATTTATACAATTGTTCATGTTATCGACTAATAGTCGCATGTCTGAAGGTCCGCTTCTTACCTAGCAAAGCATTTTAATAACCAGTCTAGCTGATAACATTAATATCTTTGTTCATAAAATTACATGAATGTTGATGTTTAAACCATATTCATAAGCTGAATTATTCAATTGATGAATGTTAAACAACCAGAAGGAAAATTTCTTCAATTTAACAAGTCGTAACAACATTTTTCAACTTGAATTTGAATAGTTAAATTAATAAGAATTGTGTTGATCCTACAATAGTTGATCTTGTTAGTGCGAAGGTGAATATGTTTAACCATTCAAATTTCATGTTCAAATAATTATTAAAACCTTTTTATTCACATTTCAGATTCAAAGTCATTACAAAGATGGATTCCAAACTACTGCGTTTTACTTGTCTTTTGATTTGCATTTGCTGGGTCAACTTGACTAAATCAGTTGATGGTTCACCACCAGCTAAAAAACCTTTAACAACAGTGGTTGTTTGGCATGGTGCAGGCAAGTCAACGACACCTGCTGAAAACACTGTTAGAAGTTTTGAAAAGTACGGAGCTAAAGTTAAATCGATTCAAATTGGAACTGAAGAGCATGAATTGGACATTGCACTTCACATGAGAATGGATAAGCAAGTGATGAATGTTTGCCGTCAACTAACCAATGATCCTGAATTGAAAAATGGATTCGCCCTTATTGGCCATTCTTTAGGTGGAACTGCAGCAAGAGGTTTAGTTCAGATGTGTCCAGAACTTAATATCACTGATGTGATCTCCATGTGTGGACCACAGCAAGGAATCTTCGGAATACCTAATTGCCAAATAATAGAAGACATTTTCACAGGTATTTGTGACAAATTGGATGCAGTTCAAGAAGCTGCAGCTTCCATTGCCCCCGGTTTGGATACACCTTCAATCTTTACGCCGATAATGAATGTAATCGGTAACAATGCCACCTTACCCGGACTTTGGGTTGATCCAAACGCTTGTGCTCCGTCTAATAACTTCGTGAACCTAATCAACAATAGACTTCCTTCAATAAAATTTCCAAAGGAAAATCTTTTAAAAGTTCAAAGATTTATTGCTGTCTGGTGTAGCGGAGATACTATTATGAAACCTAAAGAGTCACCCATGTTTGGCTGGTTCAAAGAGGGTTCAGAAACTGAAGTGATACCATACAATGAGACTGATTTATATACTGAGGATTACATTGGGTTGAAAGAATTGGATGAACAGGGTCGATTCTTCACTGTTGAATGTCCCTACGAACACATGCAATATTCAAATGAATGGTTCGAGAAAAATATTATTGAACGATTTTATGATGTTTAAATTGTCCAATCAAAGGAGACTGGAGTAACAAAATAAGGCTTATTTTTTTACTGAACTGAAAAACTAAAATTTCATAAAGTTGACCATTGACAGTCGTTAACTGACTGCTAGCTTTACATCTACAAAAAATAGAAAATTCATCTCAGAACTCAGATAAATGCAGGCTGGGAAAACTTACAGTGCTTTAGGTTTATGGTTCATTGTTGGATCAGGATTTGCTGTTTTATTTAGTATCCTCTCATCATTTACTTCTTGTCATATTTTAATTAAAATTAATTTCAAATGAAGCAAGCTTATGTAATATTGAATCATGTAATTTTTTGAATGATTTTTTCAATACTTCCAGGGCTATTATGCGAAGCAACCATAGGGTCATACACTATCATTTTATATGAAGTATCTCTGTATATGACCTCCAATCGTCAATGGGCGCTCTAATCTTTAATACCATTGAAACTAACAGTTACTGCCAACATCTCGCCGTTCTTTGTACATTTGCGGGCTTCTTGTTCCACAGTTGAGGGTGTGTAATACATTGATGAGCGAGGGTCGCCAGATGCAGCACCATACGTTCTTGACATTTTCAAGTCTTTACAAGAACAAAACTTCTTTAATGACAAGACTTTGAATTACTTTTAATTGAAGTTTCACTATATACAAAAGACAGAACAGACAGAAGCTAATAGCCTAATAAAAGTTAGTAATGGTGCAATACTATCTGGACTCTATGCAGCTCAGATTTTGGTTTTAGGTTTTATTGTTACTCCAGTTTTCTGGTGAAACTGGACAATTTTATACACAAGAATCAGCCGAGCTAAAGTATAGTCTATTTGGCTTCGAGAAGAAGTCGTTTTCTTGAATTGATGATAAATAAATGGAAACCAGATATTGAGCAAAGTTGAAACAAGTTTGATTTTAATTTACAATTGTTTTTCATTTTACCATCAGTTTAGTTTTCATCAATTTCAATATGAATCCATTTGACCTTTCATTTGCTTTAAGGTTTTCCTCAAATAAGCAACACTCTCTATGGTATATTTTGTATTTATAACATGATTAGATCATATCTAACATAAGCCATTATAAAATTGCCTTAAGAGGTAGAGTAAAGGAGAAAGGGGAAAAAAGTTCAATGATAATTATTATAAAGGGTCGAAACAATTTGGAAGAGAAACAATGTTTGCAATGAAAATGATACAATAAGAAACACTTTCACATTATTATCATCATTGTCTCAATAATAATTGAAGAGAGCAATTTAGACACTAATTTGAGAGCGACAGAAGAAACACATTGCTCTAAATTAATCAGTTGATTAACAATGTTCAATTTAATGTTGAGTTTTTTTTCTTCGTTTGCTGTTGTTCCTCATGTTCATCCGCATTTCTGTAATCATTTTCATGCTTCAGTCCAATTGGTGTCAATGTGATCAACGGGAGAGCGATTCAAGATTCAGTAGGCACTTAATAATATTATAATTGAGTGAAAGATTGGTTAAGCAAAGGATCAGATAGAAAGAGAGGAAAAGAGGAAAAGAGGATGACAGGAAGATAGAGATGAAAATGAAGATGCAAAAAAAGTGATCTGTTTCTCTATAAACACTATTATGATGTTGTTGCTCATCATAACCCATGTTAACCACATTTGGGTTACGATGAAGTGAAACCAAAGAAGTGAGCAATTCTGGTTAATTCTGAGTTTGTTGTCCTTTTCAGTAAATTTGTTTCAATGGTGTCAATTTTTAATGTATATGTTTGTTGTATAAGAGTCTCAATGTAAAAGGTAGCTGAGATTTGTCTCATTAATAGAAACGTCCAGGGAAAAAAGTCTAGAAAAAATTGACCAAAACAAGATTCCATCTGTTGTACACCTTGAACAGCTCAATAGTTCCAGCTTCTAGTCATTAATTATTCTAATTGAGAACAAGGCTATTGAATAATTCATTTGTACGATTCCTCATTATGTTTTTGCTATTGGATTTTAGGGGCAAAAAAAGGTTTTTCGGGAAATGTTGAGATTGAAGGATGAAATGAAGGATGAAATGAGATGTAAATCAAAAATTAAAAAATGTTTGGATCCAGGCTGATAGAGTGTTGAATAGATTCCAATGATTAATTTGTGTGTTGACTCACAATTGTGATCCTTTGACTCTCGTCTCAGCGTTGATTTGATTACTTTTGCTTACCAATTTGCTTTTTTCATTGTTTTTTACATGCAATGATAAAAAATTTGAATTTTCAACAAAACATGAAAATTAAAGGGAATGGTAAAGATGGGCTAACGGAATTAAATAAAGATGATAAACAATCATCTAAAATGGTAAATGGTAATCATATCAATTTATGATAACACTTACAGTAACAGTTAATTGTAATAATAGTAATTATAATAATAGCCTAAAAGATTTGCTTTCATTTATTTAACTTTAACACATTTTGGTTACTTCTTCTTTGGTTTCCTCAGTTGATCGATTGAGTTTCGTTTAGTTTGTTTTGTTAATTTTAAGTTAAATTGTTGACTTGATTTACTCTAATCAGTTACTTTTTTTCAAATTTTCAATTTTCTTGAGCTTTTAGGATAAGCTTAGTTTTTGTATCAATATCTCTAAAATATCAGATTGTTGTGAGCTTGTGTGTTGATGATTTGTTTGAGTTTTGTTGTGTTTTTGCCGGTAGTTACAAGATGGTGATTATTGTCGATTGTATCAATTGTACCATTACCGTCCACGGAGAGACGCAAAGAAAGGTGGACATTAATCCCTCAGCTTGATTCAATTTGTTAATCATCAACATCACCACCATTTTGTAGATGAAAACAATTTACATTGACTTTGCGCTTGGTGTTGGCTTTAATCAGCTTGTCCTCACTTTTTTGCTTTGCGTTTAGTTTTGAGTCTTTCGCCTGAAACTTTACTTTCACATTGATTGCTCGTTGGTGTTAATGTGCTAATTCGGCGAACTAGAGGCGCTAATATGCATATATACGATCCAATACATTAGATTGAAGCAAATAAAGCATACTGGAAATACAACACGAGAATATTTATCAATATCACTTGGGCTTACACCTAACATCCTATTAGGATCTTTAGGACCAAAAGGTACAGGAGTGGGTGGAGGTTGATTGCCAGGTCCACCACCACCACCAAGGGTCATTGAGCTAGCTTCATTCATCATTTTTCCTGATTGTTTGGCTTCCAAGATTCTTGAGTTCATTTTCTGAGGGCAACCACCATAAACCATTTTCGGTGGTGGTCCTCCAATGCAACGATTACCTTGATGGTGAACCTAAAATGAAGAAAGAAACAAAGTATCATTAGCATGGTTGTATAATTTCAAAGTTCAATACTCGAAATGAAGCTTGATATAAGTAAAAACAAACGATCGAATCAAATTTATAGAAAAGATGAAAAATAATAAATTAAAGTGACTTTTGTAATACAATTTAGTTTGAAACAATCTTGATTGTATAATGGAAATTCTGCATTTGCCAAGAAAAAATATGATCCGATACTTGTAAACTGATACTCGTCTAAATAATATTGATTGCTATCTGAAAAACGATTTCATTAAATTAATTTATACGAGTCTTACTCTGTGATAAATCACAAAGAAACAATGTCACATTGAAGCTTCTAAAAAGGAGAAGAAGAAAAGAATTGTCTATTTTAAAACAAGAGACTATTCTGTCAAGATTTGGTTCATTGAAAATGGAATCACATGAATTTGATGAAACAATGGTTATGTAATAAATGAATTTGAAGGAAGAAAAAGCCTGTTCTCGTATCAATTTCTAGTGATTGACTAACCGGATTTTTAATACCACAGGGTAGTTGAAGAGCAGGATCTAAAGGTAATCCAGTTGTGGCACAAATTAATTGGGGAGGAACTTGAGCGGCACTTTGTTCGGCTACAGCAGCATCAGCAGCAGCCGCTGCCGCTGCACATTTTTTCCTATGCTCATCAGCCAATTTGGTTAACTGTTCAATTCTTGATTTACGCATGGCAATCCGTTTACCAAGATAACCGACAGTGGCATATTCAAGGAGGGAAGCGAAAACCATAACGAAACAGGTTCCCAAGAAAACGTCAATTGATTTAATATAAGATATTTTTGGAAGCTGGGCATTGGTTGAAGACATTAAAGTTGTCATTGTAAGGACAGTGGTTACTCCTAATGATACTCGGGCTGGAGTTGCATTACGATGTAACCAAAATGAGACCCAACTTATCACCACTATAAGGCTTGCAGGGATGTATATTTGTATCAAATAAAAACCCAAACTTCGTGAAAATTTAATTTTACAAATCAATCGTGAGTAATTGCCTGTTAAAAAAAGAGAGAAAAGGTATTAATAATTTGTTCAACTTTGAGTTACTCAGAAAACAATTTAATACAATCACAATCAACAATCATAAACACAAAGATTGTAATAAATTTTCACTGCTGTTAATAATGATAGCAAGATTATTACCCTTTTCCTGTCTCTCATTGTTATGTATAAAAAAATATTATAACTCTTACTTTCATGTCAATCGTTATATTTCTTACAGAGGCAATAATAATAATAAAGTAGCTTCTCATATTTACCAAGTTAGCTATTCAGCTCTTTTTTGCTCTCATATATTTGAATATTTTGTCCTCATGATAAACATAAGTTGATATCAATAAGAATAAAATCCTTCCTAAGATCCATCCTTATTATAAATGTTATATTTTCTTGCTTCATTCTGAACTTCTTTTTCTTCTTATTTTCTCTCACTTTTCTTCCCCATCTTTATCATCTTCTCAATGTTTCCGTTTTTCATGAAAAATTGAATCATTTTAAAGTAATAACAATAAGCATTATTTTGACTGGTGAAAATCAAAACTTTCAATTCTCATTGCCTTCAACCTATTCAAAGTTAACATCGCTATGTAAATAGAGTGTGCCAAGTATATTGAAAATATATGTACACTTATGGTAACTCAACTTGAGACATATTTATTTATAGCATCAAGTTTACAGGCAAATGAAAACTCATTTAATTTTGAGAAAATAACCTTTTCTCAGACGCATTTCATCAAGAGATGAATCAAAAAGTGAATGCTGTACAGAGTCTTGGTTAGGGTCAAGAAATGATTAAATAAATGGACCCAAGTTAACTTAATTTACTCTAAATTTCTGTGAAAAATGACTAAATTTAAAGGAAAAACAATTTACCAGAAAAACTGTTTTCAACCAATAATCAAAATAGGCTTACAATGTGAAATTGATAAATGCAATTGAAAACAATGCTCTAAATGGCTGAGTTAAATAGTGTGAATCTAACTTGATCAAATTGGCCCAACAATCCATTTAATTTGGATAAAGTGATTGAACTCAATTTTACCTTTTAACATTTCAACGCAACAATTAACCTTTTCTTGTGAGAAAAATTAAACTCTGTAATTGAACTTGGCTTAACCAACTATTAATCAAATAGTTAACAGGGATTACATGGTTAAACAATTTTCATTGATATAGCCATTTTGTCTTGATCAAGAATAAAGAAAGATGATTAACTATGTAAATGATTAAAAATGGTACATTTAAATTGATGGGTAAAATATTGATCTAATAGATTCATTGATTGCAATACTTTAGTGAATTGAATTTGAAGTAGAAGGATGATTTAAAGATGAGCTTAGGGTAGGAGAAAGACAAAATAGATGATGAAGATGAAGATGATGGCGATGATATAAAAAAACAGTAAACTAGAAACTTATTGATCGTTAAAAGTGTTATACAAATAAAAGGGAAGCTTATGAATTGTAACTCCCTGCAGGGAGAGAAGAGAAAAAAATATGAACTAAAATAACGAATGAAAATGCAGATGAGAAAGATGTTGAAGATAAATTAGTAGAAGCTAAAGAAAGATTATAATGAATGCAAAGAGATTCCTTTCATGGCTTTTTTTTCCTAGGCAAAGGATGGTAAATACAAGAAATTGTCTTCACAATTTTGCTCAAATTTTTTAGGTTTGTGATGAAACCAGAATTGAATATACCTAATAGGGAAAGAGGTTTCAAGAGATGAAATTGATGGCGAAATGTGGATGAAAAAGATGAGGATAATACGCAAAATCAATGGGAAGTTTTCAGGAGTCTTGTGATTGAAACTGAGATAAAGTGGTAAAAGAGTTGAACCGGCATTGAAAGGGCAGGTTTATAATCACACATAGAAATGGCAATTCAAAATTGGATCCAAGAATCTAAAAAAAAAGTATATAAATGGTCAGTGAAATGATACATTGAAGTATGAAAAGGTAACTCGTTTGATGAGTTAACCTGAAGGATAAGGTTGAAATGGGAGATTTCAATGAAAACAAAAAATTTTAAATCGATTCGATAAAAATAGTGACAAAAAAAACCTTAAAGGATGGTTTTGATGTTTCTTTATATCATTGAAAGTGATATTAAGAGACAAATAAATACAAAGATAACGATAAGACAAGGAAATGGACAAGAAGATGGAAGATGGAAGTTGCAAGAGAAAAATGAAAAAAGATGATGATTTGTATCTTTTTTTGGCTCGTCTTGTTGGTTGAGAAAAAAAATAAGTTGAATTTTGTCTCTATTGATATATCTTGCTTCATCTTCTACCTCAATTCATTTTCATTTTGATTCCAGTCATCATTTCATTCTCATCTTTTTTTCCTCATCCCCATCACCATCAACGTAAGGCAAATGTATTGAAGCCATTTGATCTTCATTTTTCGTCATCTTCACTATCATACAGATCTTTTTTTATCTCAGCTTCTCCAGCTTCTTGTTCTTGGTAAAGCTCTCCAGGGTAACTGTATTCAGGTTACAATCAACAGTAAAAACCAATTTTATCATAATACATCTGCCTGAGATCTTATTCTTCTTCTCCGTCTTATTCCTTATTATTATCACTTTTTAGTCTTTACTTGTATTTTTTTCACCTTATTCAGCATTTTCAATCTTCTTTTCCATCTTTTTCTTTCCTTTCCTTTGGTCTTCATCTTCGTCACCATGTATTTGCTTCTCATGTTTTCCTGCTTATTTTTGTTTTCAACCAACAATCAACAACAAATGTGGTCTAACAACAAGAGAATGCAATACAAAAGAAGAACAAAAAAAAGAAATTATTCTTAAATACAAAAATCGCAACAAAAATAAAACAAGAACTGACGTATTTGATGCATTTCATGATACTTATTATTCCTTTTTGTTCATGAAAAATGACATTGCAAGTATCAGAATTTGTACTCAGAGATAACATCGCAACAATCAATGTACCAAAACGAGAAACTTACAGATGAATTATTTACCAGTAAGATCGTTTAATTAAAACAAATAAATATTGCGTGACAATCAAGTTAATCTTTAACTTAACACAGAGATGGATGAGCAAAAGACAATGGTTATTAACAATAACAATTGTATTTGAACAAACTATATTGAATGTTATTTGAATAAAATTCACAATTTCAACAATGGGAAATGTGTATTTGATTGTAATAAAAAAGGGTAAATAAATTGCTGTGTTCCAAATGATAATAATGTGTACTGGCATAATCTAACTTAATCGAGTGTGTAAAAAGCTAAATAATAGAGAAACAATGGAAATGCAATTTAATTCTGATTCATTATTTATTTTTGGTCGATTCTTATTTGATTGTTGGCTAAATGAAAATGTGGTTACAATCTGGTTTGAATCGTGATTAGTATTTAGTATGGTTGATTGATTAACTGAAAAATTACCTGTAGTTAGAGCAGCTATGGCTGATTCTTGCTCATGACCCATAATTTTAAACTGAGGTAACGTTACATCGCCTTGAACGTCAACTGATTTGTTACCATTTAACCAAACATATTTAATATCACGCATTGAATAACCATCTGAAATGAAAAGATACATTTAATGATTAGATAAGGCTTGCAGATAAAATGTAATCGTAGCATAATTATAGATTAATGGTCAGTTGAAAGATAACGGTTTGGTTGAAAATCGGTTTGAAAGTTGGTTTATTTGATTAGCACACGATTCCAAATCCATTTCTCAATATTTATCCCAATTATTGATCAATATAATGGTTGAATTTGTTGATCCATTATCTTTTCTGATAATCAAGTCTTTAATTACTTACAACTTTCTATTTCTATTGAGCAGGCTTGTCTATCCATAGGAAAGTATTGTAAAGACATTGGACAACTTGCGGTTACTGTTAACCTGTTTTGATAAAAAGAAGAAAAAAATGATATTTAGACAAGTTAATTATGATTAGCTAATAAAGCTTAATCAAAATAAGCAACAATAAAGATATAAGTTGATAGAGATGAAGCAAAAACACTAGCAAAATGGAAGCAACAAAAGAGATGAATTATGTTTGTCAATTACTGTTAATTGCTGGGGTAAGCTTTTTCGCTTTATTCAATTAGTATTGATGCAAACACAATGGCACACAGAACAAATTTATGTCTGCTGTTGTATATAAACAACATGAAAAAAAACAAACGAATTAATTGAGCCAAAATTAACACCAAAAATATTAAGAACACAAAAACGCAAGAAAAGGGTGAAAAAAGGTTTGCAAGAGTTAGTGATGAAGATGTTGATAGATTCATGAGATTTTTGCGTGATCAATGACATGACAACACCAAAACTGATGATTATGATGATTATCAAGATTAGTATGAAAATCAGTTAAAAGTGCGTGAGATGATCAACTAAACAACCACTGTTGAACCAATGCCAATTACCTTATTGACCAAACGAGAAGAAGCATGTAACAAGAAAGAGCAAGAGACGTTCTTACATTTCAATCTCATTTTCCCTGAATCTTGAGAGTTTAATAATTCACTCACAAGATTATATCAAGTCACGAAAATCAAAACATAAAGTTAAATTAACAACTAAATCTACTCAAACACAATTAAAAATGATAAAAACGAGAAACAAATGCATTAAGCAAACGACAATAAAACAAAAGCGCAATTACAAACAGCCAACCAGAAAAGAGCTTAAGTATGGCGCCAAGAACAAAAGTGTTTTAAAATGATTGAAAAGGTGAAAAATAAATATTTCGAGGAATTATTGAAAGCTAATTATTAGCAGAAACAAAGAAGAGTGAAATTATTTAATTAGAAATATCGATTATTTGATCCAAAAAAAGGCGAAGAAAAAAAGAATCATCTTATTCCCATGTGAATCAGTTGATTCAACCTCACCAACAGAATCATTGATTAGACCAAGAACACAGTAAAGTTCATTAGTTGAACAGTATCTATTTTTGTCTCCCTCTTCATCATCATCTTCCTCCTCATATTATCAAAATAATTAATGAAACTGAATGAGTTCACCAAACACTGGTAAGAATAGTTAATAGCTAAAAGTAAACTCAAGTATTTGTATCATCATCATGAGCATTTCCCATTCACCCAGCGTATTCATACGTTTTTGTTTCAAGCCAAAATTTTCATCAAAATTTATATCAACATGATTATCATCAACAGTAACAATGGAGGTAAAAATGTTTTCACTCGTAACGTAGGTAATACAAAAGGTAACTCAATGTTCATTGATTCAAGTGTGAATCGTTAAGATCATGGCTAACATTATTATCAATCAGCAGTTGGTGTAATTTTGTATTAAAATCGTGTTCGCACTCAGGTTATTCAACTGCGTGTAACCAATATAAATGATTTTTGATACACTTTTGTTTTCATTGTTTCTCAACTTGTAATCTTGATCCATCCAAAATTGTTAACCTTTTTACTTGATTGTGATTTGGTTTAGAGTTGAGGTTGTTATTGAGTTACACTTATAATTGATTTAACTGATGCCAATGATAATAAGGTGATAATAATGAGTCTTTTAGTGCAAATTAAACGAGCTGTTTGAGTGTTATTAAATTTATTAGTTGATGAATTAGTTGAGCTGGCTGAGAAACACAGAGAATAATTTAATAATGTTCAACATTATTGACAATTAAAGTGATAATCAGGGAAAGGAGTAATTGTCATGTCAACTATTTAATTTGTTTCATCACATTTCATCAAGAATTCAATCAAGACTATCAAGATTCCCATCATTTTCACATCTTTATGAGTTATATTCATCTCACAATTATGTATTGCATTATTCACTATTAATAACAATCAATGATAATTGAATTTCTAGATATTATAACATTGTTCAAAATGTTGATCAACACTTATGGAAGACATTGGTCAAATCTGGAACAATTAGAGTTGCATGTTAAAGTTGAAGATGAATTTAAAACTGGATTGTCCTTTGGTTTTGATTGATAATCAAGTAAGGTTAATTAGTGATCCTTTCCGTGTTTCATCTAATTATCTTGAGCAGATGAAAGTCAACAATCAGTTTACCTTAAGGTTTGTTGACAGAATATTAAAGTTGATGAGAAAAGGTGAGAAGATAAATTGATCCAATTGTCAGGTTTAAATTGTTGAATTAACACGCCCAGAGTGTTGAGCTAATTTTATAAACGATTGAACACAACTTGTGATGATTATTGTCTTGGATTGAACAGATTGATTTGGTGATTTTTGATTTCCATTTGATTGAAGGTTCAAGATTAACTTTTGTATTTAACCCTGTTTTTAGCCTCTTTTAAATCAAGTGAAAGTTCAATAATTGCTCATTGGACAGTAATATTAATCAAGAATGAAAAATAAGGAATGAAGGAAGGCAAACAAAATTACCTTTTAATAATAAAACGCAATAATAATCACAATGGCAATAACAATGAGTTAAAGACAAAGATTATTGATTCAACTGTATTAGATTACAGTTGATAGATATTATTGTACTATTATTATCATTATTATTGTTGCTGCTTTTAAAGCTTAAGCTTCTGTATGATGCGTTTTTTCATATTGATTACTATGATATTGGTAAGAATAGGAATTAAGGAATCATCATTTTGATCATCATCAAAATGGCTTGTCATGAAAAAAGGACTAACAAGGCTCAAGATGAAGATTCACCATCAATTTTTATCTTTTATAACATGAAAGGTGACATTGGGTAAATTGTAGCAATTAATTGAATTGCTTTTTTAAAGGCAATTCAAGTAAGATGAGCAAAAGGCCAAACATTCATCATTGAAAATGGCGCAGCAAAATATTTTGCTGGAATTATCTTTTGAATGTTGCTCTGTTTTCACCTTCACTAATGTCCAAATGATTAAATTAAAATGATTGAATGGTTTAGATGATCAGATTGGCATCGAATAGGCGTGAAAAAGAGTCCATTTTGCTGGTCAGCCTGGTATTGCATTGAAATGAGGAAAAGGTATTGGGATTAACTGGTCCATCCATTGGTTGTATCAGCCTTTTTTCAGTACGATAATCATCTAATCTTTGATCATGATCACCATGATAATCAACACCATTTCCCTGATATTAACATGATCAAAATAAGAGTCAAATATCGAATCTGTTTTCCTCTTTCTTAACCTTCCTCTTTTGGCTTGTTCAATTCCTGTGAAGCTTGGAAGGATCATAAAACAGAATTAGATTTGCGGGTTGAAAGAGTTGTGGTTGATTCACCAAGCAAAAGGTTCATATTGTATTTCAATCCATTATTATCTTTGAATGTTATCTTAGACATGATAATGAAAATCTGATGAGAAAACACAGAGATTAAAAAGCATTATATTCATTGTAATCTCTGGGAATCAAAAATAAAAGGGAAAAAATCAAATAAAGAGCAAGAAGAAGTTGATGAAGATGGAGATGAAGGAAACAGAATCTGAATTGTTACTATCCTGGGTTATATATTAAATACGATAAAAGGTATTGAACCATTGATTTTATTGGTTACTCATGGGAATTATTCAGCACAGAATACCTTCATCTTGTTTTTCCGTGTAACTCTTGCCTTCCTCCTTTTTCTTGGTCCTTTTTCACCTCAACATTCCTTTGATTAATATCTTTCTTGTTGTTTCAAGAGCCATTCGATAGTTTGAATTGGAAATTATAACATTTAGCCCAAAAATTAACAATGGCGATGACAAAATGGTGTGCACCAAGGACAATTGACAAAACGATGTATTTTGTTGTTTAACTTTAACCAGTCGAGGTAAAGAGAAAGAGAAGATCTTAGTGTTAATAAGATCAAAAGGTTTTTCTTCGTCTCAATCTTTTGCTCTCCTCGAGGATTCAAACATTCAAGTCAATCCCTGTTTCCTTGGTAATCCTTTCAAGTTTGTGTATATTGGTTCACAATTTTAGAAGGCAAAGATGAAAGGTGAAAGTCAAAAAGATTAAGATCCAGGAAAGGTAAAAAGATGATGGGTTAAAGTCTCTCGAGGCTTCAAAGTTACTTGTATTGTTACTGAATGCAAGAATGCTGGTAAAAATGAGTTTATTCTGGATCAATTGTTCTTTTTTTTCTGTAAAAGTCAATAAAATGGGTGAAGATGATGATGAAAATGATGATGATCCATTGGAAAGTTTACAAGACGAAGCTAAAAAGCTTATTTAGAGTAAAAACGTTAAGTGGATGTACAGCTAAAGAAATGGTTAACTTGATGGGTAAAGATGATTAAAGCCGCATTTGACTCACAAATTAGATGATTGCAGTGTAAAAGTAAATTATAAGATGTATTAGCATTGGTTAAATTAGATAGATACATGTTTCATCAACAATTAAACGGATAAGGTTATGTTAAACGACTAAAATTAAAAAGGTCAAAAAGCAAATGTGATTTGGATAAACCCAAAGAGTAAAGAAGAAGAGACTGCGATAAATACAATTCCCTCTTAATTTTTCATTTTGGAGCCAATTTTGATTTTATGCTTTGATGCATTTTTATAATGAAAATTATAAAATTTAAAAATTGATTAGCCATTGACAAAGTCGAAACAAAAAAATGCCAATTTAACACTGTTAATGGAGGCGAGTTTCAATTTATAATAACAGATTATAATATTATATATTTATAATATGATTACTATTTTGCACCTTTCCATTACTTTGAGTGCAATAATGATGTTACACGCTTATTACAATATATTTTTATTTGCACTTCAGCGGTGACAATGATAAATGTCTTGTCTGGATGTAAAGGATGTAAATGAGATGTAATGCATTTTTGGGGAAAAAAACGTTGAAAGAAATAGACGAAAAAATATGAAATAAAATAGCTAATGTATTTAGTTTAATGAGCTTCTTAGACACCTTAGACATACACAAACACACAGTTATTATTACCTTCTTTGTATCATCTTTTTATTTGAGCTTGCACTTTTTTAAAAATAACGGTTGAATTAATCATGTTTAATCCCTGAACAATGAACAATAATAATAGCATTATATAACAAGGCAAAAAGAAGACATTGTATACATGAGTTAATACACAAAGGAAAGGGTAAGGTTAAAAGTAAAAAGACAATTGTGATGATATTAAAGAAGAAGATGATGATGGAGACTAGAGTGACAATAAATGATGATCATGCTGGTTGTAATCAATATCAATAGAAATGTTGGTATAAAAGCTAATTTTAATCAACATAAAAAGCGACCAATTTATCGGTTAAACCAAACGAAAACATAAAACAACCCAAAACCCAAAGTCAATTAGCAACTCCTACATTAACCTAGATTATTTAGCCGTCAATAGATGGCGAGTTGAAAGTGAGTGGATTTTTTTAATGAAAACAAAAATGTTGATTAAAAATGAAAAAAGTATAAAATAATATTTAGAATTGTTAAAGAAAAATGTTTCCAAATGTATTTTCAAATCAAAATATTAACCATTCTTTTCAATCTTCTTCCTCCTTCTCATCACCATCACCATCAACATTTGCAATTACAGCTTTAAACATTAAAGTAAATGGTTTTGATAAAGAAGAAGGAAAAAGAAGAGCAAAAAAGGAAAACTTTCTTTTTCGTTTTTCCTTCCTCTTCTGAATTTACAGAACTCTCTTTTTTATCAGGGAACAACAATTATTCCAATGAAAAGAAGAAAATGGTGAAACGAAGAAGAATAAGAGAGAAGAAAAAAAAAAGGTTTTGATGAGCAAAAACAAAGAGAAATGAAAGAAAGATAAAAATAGAATTGAAAAGGACATAATTGATTGTGTTCTTGAAGTTGTTAGTAAAGATATCGGTTTCCATGTAAAGAAGATGCTCAACAAATCAAGAAAAATGGTTCTCAATCCATTTGAATAACGTTGGTTTGATAAGTTGATAGCAAAATCAAATTAAATAGCAATACGTTTTGCCACACAGAAGACACAGTGAACCAGGAAAAAGAGTTGAAAGAGTTAAATAAATTTTAGGAACCAACAAATCTTGACTTTAAGTATTATTATTGTTTCAACATTTATCTCAATCCATTTTATTTATTCATCTCATTCATTTGCAAATAACATTTCACATTCAAAAACAATGAATAAAATCATCGTAAGAGTTGCCTTCACTTTTCAACCAATTCTGACTTTTACAGGGAAAAGATTCTTATTGATCAACACTGATTTAACAAAAATTAAGATTCATTTTAAGTTGTGATTCTAATAGCAATGTTTTTGGATACTTGACTTGACTATTGAAAACAAAGATTTATTGCTTGATTTTTGAGGAAAGTTTAACAATCGTTGGAAGAATAAGATTATTCAGATTGAAGAAAAATTTGTTCATTCAAATAGCAAAAAAGCTCATCTTTAACTGAATAGAAATGATAACATGAAATTTTCTCTGCAAAATCAAGTTCTGAGTTTTTCATCATAAAAATAAAATACAGAAAATGCATGAATTGATAGAACTTACGTTCTTAATTCGAATCTCGTGGAGCTTGATCTCGTGGAGTTGGAGTTTCTATTAGTCTGCTGAGTCTTGTTTACTTTCATTGAATAAATCATTAGTTATCGGGTGAAAAATTCTCAGTTCACAACAGAACTGAAAGACTGAAGTTTATGGGAAAAGATGCGTTTCAAAACGCAGTACAAGTAAAAATGAGCTTTTCGTTTTCATGGCAATTCGTTTGAAAGTTATTCAGAGTTATTATTATAAAAAATTATTCCAAAGTGATAAAGTGATAGTGAATTTGGTTGCTTTCAAAGAGAGAATAGCTAAGAGCTTTTAATGATAAAAAAACTGAATTCTCATGAAATTGTTTTCCATCTGTCAATTGGCAATTATCAAAGGTCAACTTCATTCCAATTTTGAACTTGTTTCGAGCTTCAGGTTTTAAAATAGGAAATTGGATTTGTAACCAGAAATGTCTGAATAAGCTTGAAATAATTTCAAAATTTTCCCTCTTCATTATGAATTAAAAATAGTCTAAAATGTTGAAACAAAAATCATTGAATTTCATCAATTTGCAAAATTATTTTAGCTTATAAATCAGCAAATTCAAATGAATCTCGTAACTTTCATCAAGAATATCAAAATAATTCCCTTGACTTGATAGAAAGTGATTCTTCTATCAGTTTAATTGGAACCAGAAAATTTAACTTGTTTAGTCGAAAGTTGAAAGACCAGAAAGGTCATCTTAATGGTAATCAAATTTGAAAAATAAGTTGAAAAATGTGGACAAATGCCAAAATGGTTGCCCTGATGATGTGAACACAAAGTTTAGGTGAAGAGAGTTTGTCTTGTTTGGTTAGTGAACCGTTAACATGTTTAAACCCATTAGACTGTAAGAAACAAAAGATTCTGAGAAGTTTCAAGATTCCAGTTTTCTCCTTTTGATTTTTCCTTTTTTATACTCTTTCTCTTCTCATCCCAGCATTTCACCTTTTTCATCTCTTCTCTTCCATTCTCTCCTTTCTCTCTCTTCTCATCGTTTTTCATCCTTTCCTCCCAATCCAGGGAAAAGTTGGAGTGAAAAAAAAGTATAACTTGTTTATAACACAAGAAATAAAACAAGTGACATTGACACAAAAGACTTTCAGTTCTGTATTAATAATATTTTCTTACCATTTTTTCCCTTATTTTGCCTTCTTTTTTCCCCTTTCATCTTTTCAACTTTTCTCAGTTTTTACCATTTCCATTGCTTTTCTCAATGACTTTATTCAATGAAAAAGATCGTCTTCATCAAACTCATCATCATCTTCCCTGGTAAACATTGAGTAAAAACTGAATGTTTCAATAGCAAGTTAATCATCAATAACATGAGCAAATAAAGGGAGTGAAAAGAGGCAAAAAAGGAAAGATAAAATTGACTTAAATTTTCTTGTTTTCTTACTCAATTGTTATTTCTTGTGTTTACCTTTTGTCTTTTTTCCCCCATTACTCTGTGTGTTCAACTCTTCTGTTTACTTGCTTTTTATCCTCTCAAGAAATCATGTTGCTAATGATGATTACGAACGGTATTGGCACTGATAAATACATGATATTGTCAAATGTCATGTACATGTATAATGTCAACAATATTGAAAAGTAAAGTGCTTCGATAATCGAATTTTTCTTCCAACAGAAATATCGTTCATTATTCATCAAAGAATCTTAAATGTGATCCAAAACAAACCAGTTCAGCACAAAAGATTTCAGGGGAAAACAATTTTACTTCAATACCAATTTGCTCATTGTTTCACTGAATCAACATCTTTTCATGAAATTTCAACCATTCTAATTGCAAAGTTGAGAGAAGAAAAGTGAACAACTGAAAGTTCAGAAGAAAAAAAAGTTTCTTCAATTCGCTCATTCTTTTCATCCAAATGAATCAGCATTCAAATGCAATTTTGAAATTAATTTTGCAAAACTCTTTTGTTTCTTCATTCAGTTTCTCTCATTCCAACAATTTCGATAAGTTATGAGAAAAGAACTTTAAAAATTTGAAATTCTTTTTGGACAATTTCTTCAAATGAAATTCTGATTGATCAAGTTTTCTTCTGATAAATTGTTTATAAATCTTAATCAAATATTTACATCAAAGAAATGAAATTTCACCTTCAGTGGAATGTTTATCTTGAGAAACTCCCAGAGTTGAGGGTTGGAAGGGAAAGAATTGAAAAATTGATAACGAAATAATCGAGAAACTGATAACAATAAAGTTGAAACTTTGAATATTAAAAAGTGTATTTGGAATGAGAGAAATAACGAAATGATGATGAGAATGAACAGAATGCTGAATTATTGTATTATTTCTGTTTCTGTTATTTGTTACACTTTTCTTGGTTTTACCTTCTTCCATCTTTTTTTTCCTGCTCAACCTTTTGTCAGTCCAAGTCAAGTAGATTGTCAGTGAACGTTTTTTTATCTCATCCATTATATAATGTACATGATGATAAAGAAGATTGAGAGGGTTTAAAATCTCTTTAGAGATGAAAGCAGGACTTCGAAGAGGATTGCTACTTGTTCTCACTACAAGTATGGGTTCGAATCGAGGATTGATTCAAGATGCCGATTGAGAGGGTTCTGAGTTCACCGATTGTTGGTTACTAAGAATGATGATGAATGACAAATTCTTGATCAAAGAATTGAAGGGTTGATGAGTTGGATGGATTCTCAATCAAGAGAATGAAACAGAACAATCAGAATTCAAGATAACCACTTTGGTTAATAATTAAACAACTAGAAAGATTGAAACTTTATTAAAGGAATCGATTAGAACTGTTGAGTTGGTAGATAATGTTGGAACAATTACACTCAGATGAGTAAAACATTATGAACACAGATTATAATTGAATTCAGGTTTTTATAGTAAGAGGTAATATTGTTGAGGAATACGTTGGTTAACAATGAGGTTAAGAATATGAAAGAATTCAAAGTGAAAACAGTGTTGACTAAAGCCAACTATTGTTAAGATATTTTTGGTTAACTTAACAGCTTTAGCTGTGTTGAAGGTGAGGGATAGGAAAAGTGTCTCATTAGAGGTAAAATATGACAATACTAATGAAGGATAATTGAGGTAAAGAGAAAGAGATTTTCTCGTCTCTTTCTTTTTGTCACCTTTTTTAACACTTTAAGAAATGAAGGATTTGGTAGAAGGAATTCAAATTCTGAGTTAAGATTGGATATACAGATGGTTAAAGGTTAATGTTGAATTTTCAGGAGGAATTGAATTGAGAGTAAATATTGAGCAATAAGAAGATTCAATGGGTTCAGCATTTTATACCTTTCACTTCCCCAGGACGATGACCAAGATTACCCATTGAAACTTGCTTATTGAGAAAGATTTACATTATTGATGAAATTGGTAAAGTTATGTTTCTTTTGAAGTCGAAATTACATTCAATTAATGTTGAATTCAGAATTGAGAAAATTATTCAGTTAAAGTTGATCAATTTGGTGGCTTAAATGGAGATGGAGATCTTGGTGAATCTTGGAAGGATTCTTTGGATTTATTAGGTAATGGTTTAGTATATGGTTGTTGAATTCTCAGGCGATTAATTCTCATTCGGTTCAAAGGTGAAATAATTCTGTAAGGAGAATTCAATTTTTGTGATGAATTAACCTTCGAATTCATTACACTTTTTGTTGGATCAGTATTCGGGTTAGTTGATGAAGATGAAGCAAGTTGACTTAAAGCTTCATAACAAGTAGACTGTCCATCTAAATCAATAAGTGGTGGAGGAAACGGATTTGAGGATTTAGATTGAACTGATGATGGAACCAGAATTGCATTGTTGTCTTGCTGTTGCTCTTGAGATTCCAAATCTATCAATGGAATTTGTTTACAGGATTCTGTTTCAGATTTAGAATTGGAATTACAAACATTTGATGCATTTGGAGCTCTGATGGGATAATCAGGTGAATACATCCATTCAGGTGATGATGCACCAGAATCTGGGGTTACACATTGTTGAGTAAATTTTGGTTCTTCATTATGATGGAGATAATAACTCCAATTAGATGGCCAAATAGCAATTCCACGCTTAACTCTCTTCTCATAGATTTTAAGCAATCGAGCAACATGATTGTTACCACAAGTTTTGACCATATTTGAATGATGGATACCATTCTCTTTCTCAGCTAACTCCTCGATTTCAAACCAGAATCCAATATAAAGATTCATGCTTGTTAAAGCTTCGATAGCAGGTGAATGCGGACCTTTTTCAATGATGTATCCAGGAAAAAGAATAAATGATATCAAGGATAAGGAAGCTGGATGTTCAGAATAAGGAGAGAAAAACTGAGTAATTTCCCTTAGTTTAGGTTTGAGATGATTGATTTCTTGGTAAGATAGATCTAAGGATCTTAACATGTTGATTAATCCAGAACCAATTATTACAGTAGCTGAAGCGAAGAAAGTTAGAATTTGATCTCTAACAGAATGAAAGTTTTTAGCAAAACGAAGATCGCGATAAATTAGACCATGGAATCGAGTATCGAGATAATCAATTCGTGGATATTGGACCAAAGATTCATAAACAATTTCATTGTTACCATCAACAATCACAACCCAAACTGGTCGAGGACGGTAGGTGATTTCACTATTGTTGATGTTAGAGCTGGAAATACGGCAATAAGCCATATGAATGGAATACACCGTATCAGGAGATGGATGCATTTTTCTTGCATCATTGATCAGTTCTCGAGTAATAGGATTCAGATCTGGCATTTTGATGGTTGTAAGTCTTTTGAATTCTTGAGCAGCAACTGATTTCCTATGATTACGAATAGCAATACGATCAAGACTGGTAGTTGGTGAAGTTTTAGTTTGATTTGTAAATTGTCGAAGTTCTCTCAATGATGGGAACCATTTCTTGAAATTATAAATAACTTCTTGTTGCTTTGCAGCATTCAATCTTTTTAGAGGATCAATTCTAATGAATGATGAATTATCTTCATTTTCAGAGTCAGATGAAATCGGTTTTCTTTGAATTGGATTCGAGTTAGTAATTTTTCCTTGAGCAACATTTAACCATTCTTCGGAATCATTAATCAAATAGAAAGGAACTCTAGACCAAAATACAGTTCGAGGACGAGTAACAACTGATGGATCAGGTTTAGAACCTACTGTAGGCTCAAGTCCAACAACATTTTGAAGAAACTCTTCAGATTCAGATAAAGGAGCAGTTGGATCTTTGGACCGATTATAATTTGTCCAATAACCAAAGTCTTCTTTAGCAATCACTCTTATGGCAATAGGATTCAGCAATGGATCCGAAGGATTTTTCTCTTTTAAGTTGACCAGACTTGCCAACAGTTGAAATCTTTCATGCCAATTGTTCACATGAGTATTATGCTCAGGAGGAAGTTCATAGTTATTGGTTTTGATATGATTGGGAAGAAAGTTAGATAATTTTTTAGGAACTTTGATCAATTCTTCTCGAATTGTACTTGATTTGAATGGAGTTTGAAATTCTAGGTCAATATCTTCAATGAATAGACCAAGTCGACATTTCTTTTCGTGGTCAATGAAGGAATCAGGACTGAGAGATTGTGAACATAAAGCTCGTCGACAAAGGAACTTTGACTTATTGTAGGTCTCTAAGATATTTTTCGAGGATATTTCTTGATAAAATGGATAATCATCTTTAGATGAATAAAACTTAACACAATGAGGTAATATACAGAGAAATTGATCATCAAAATAAAAAGGAGTTAAGCTTAATGAACTTATCAAATCACGTAACCAAATGATACATGGGAAACAATACCATTTTAAACATGATCGGCACTCTTTTGGAGTAATAGCTATTTGCTCACATAAGTAACATCTTATGTATTTCTCAATTGTGTGAAGTTCCGAATTAATAATTCGAGATTTTGTCAGACCATGAGGAATTGGTTTCAAAGTAATAGTATGAATTGAGGGATGATTGAAAACATTCAGAAAGATTTTATCTCTAATCATTTTGTTGAACTTTTGATTAATTTCTTGGAAAGAATCAGCTTTGGATTGAATGAAGGATTTGACTTCAAAGAATTTCTCATTCGAAAGATAATTAGGAGGGTTAGCTACCGGAAGTGGAGCTGGATACTCATTAGGTTGGAAAGGATACTCAGATGGTTTAAGGTATTTATTCGGGAATTGATTTGAATTTGAATTCTGACTCGAAGAATTCTTAATTGCTTCGGAACTACTACTTATCTTACTTTCATCTGGAGTTGGAATTGACTTTGATGAATTCTCATTTGAATTAGAGTGTTGAATCGGATTAGATGAGGAAGGTGAATTCTTAGGTTTAGTAACAGATGAATGAGAATGACGTGGAAGTAGAACTGGATACACTTCTAATTGATTGCTTGTTGGGTTGAACCATTTAATATGAGGGACATTATAATGGTAAAGATGTTTGTCTCGTTTAGAGATTCTACCCGTCAGTACTGATGATAAATATGGATAGTTAGTTGGAACAATTGTAGTCTTTGGTGGTGGCTCAGTGAATTCATGAGTATTAGAAATTGGAATTCCATCAGCAGTAAAATTTTGAGAAGCATAAGTTTGATGGTAATCAGAGGAATCAGAATCAGTGTCAATGTCAGTTTCATCTCTTTTACGTTTAAAAGAAATAGATTCTTTTCCAAGCAAACCGAATTGGAGAGCAAATGAAGAATTAGAATTTGATGAATTAGAAGATGAAGATCCAACAGTTGAACCATTCATTGGCGAATTAAGTTTTGTTGAATTCGGAGGAGGTGTTGGAACTTTTACAGTTGTACCATCAGGAAGAATTTTTTCAATGAGAGTTGATGGTAAATGTTGAGTTGACATATTGACTATTTTACTGAAGCAGTATTCAAGAATTTCTCAGAAGTTTTAGAATCAAAAAGATTGACAGATCAAATCAATGAGAAAACACTTTTCGAAATCAAAGTAAAATTGAATTGGAAATGAAAGTAATTCAAGAATTGGGATTTGAATTGAGAATGAAGGTTATGATTGAACTTGAGAAGAATTAGAAGAATAAGGGAAACAATTGGAGGATTCAGTTTTGGAATTAAACTTTCGAGAAATATTGATGAAAATTCAGAATTCAAGAGAACTGATGAGATGACTCTAAGATGAACTTCGAGTTAAGATTGAATATATTATAAAATTTTGAATAACACAAAACTAGAGGTAAAGCTTAAGCTTTCAAATTCACTCAACAAGTGACAATAGGGAACTAAGAAATAGCATCCTCTGTTTTCAGTTAACAATAGGAGAGAAACAAATTTTACCGGCAATTTTTCTAGGCTTAAGTTTACTCACTGTCATTTGCATTGTTGTAGGAAAAGAAAAAGAATCCAGAATTCGGTCAACATCACCCGTAGGCTTAGTCAATGCAAGTTTTTCAGGATGCGAATCAACAATGTGACAAAGAAAAAGCACATAAATGTTAGACTGATTGATAGTTAAGTTTTGTTTCTTGAGTCTGGTTAATGGTTTATTGTTGGACAAAGGGTTAAGAGTTGAGATTTGAGAAGAGATTTCTTTGTCTGCAGTTAGATACGGTTTTCTTGGTTTCTTAGTTTTGGTAAGCTTTTGCTTTGAATTCTCTAATTGGGAAAATTGTTTAAGGTAATTATTAGTAAGAAAATTTGGTAAATTGGAATTTGAATTTGCATTGTCAACTTGGGTTGAATTTTGAGATTGATTTATGGGTTGGCTATTCTCGTTATGTGAATGCAGGTTAGAATTGAAACTTAGAGTTAGGAAATCGTTCAAAGAGTTGTTAGATGTTAGAGGCAAATTATCATCTATGAGTTCATTAGAAGTTGATATTGGAATGCTATCAGACATTGAAGAATCAGTATTATTGATGTCAAGATCTTGGTTTGAAGTGGATTCAGAATCTATTTGTTGGTTAAAGTCATCTATGGATGTGAATTCTGGAATAGAAAATTCTTCGTTTTCAAGGAAAGTTTCTGGATTGAAGTAATCATTCTTTAGTTTGATCATTCTTTCAGTTAACTCTCCTTTATAAGGTTTTGTATTAGAAACATTAACACTGAATATTCCCAAATCATCTAATTCTAGTAACAAAAGTGAACCTTTTTGTTTTCCACAAACAAGATATGGACCATGATATTTTGGTCGTAATTTCTTTGAAATCGAAGAATCAATGGATTCATCTCTAACATAGACAAAATCTCCTTCACCATAAGGTGATTGATGGTGAATCATTTTAGTACGATTGATTTGATAAAGTTGTTGAGAATTCAATCTGGCAAAAGCAAGTTTACGAGCTTCGTTAACAGTAAAAGAAGTTGAATCGGTAAGATCGAGTAAATTATCTAACGGTTTTCGAGGATGTCGTCCATAGACTAGGAAGTAAGGTGAGAATCTTGTAATCTTGTGGATAGAAGTATTAATGGCAAAAACTGAAGCTTGTAATGCATTTTGAAGGTTTTTAGTACCATTCTTGAGAACGTAAGACCTCAATCTTTCGGCAATCGTACGGTTACACCGTTCAACTATCCCTTGAGATTGAGGATGGTAAGGGTTCGATTTTTCATGTTTTATTCCATTCTCCTTTAGGAAAGAATAAAACAAATCTGAAGTAAAATTCGTACCTTGATCGGTTTGAATGAATTTAGGAAAACCATGAGTTTGAAATAGAGACTGTAAAACTGTGATAACTGTTGAAGCAGTTTGATTATTTGTTAACCTAGCATAGACGAATCGAGACAGGATATCAACTAACACTATTATGTATTTTTTAACTTGCTTAATAACAATGGGTCCTTGAACGTCAAGTTCAAATCTTTCGAAAATTTCTCGAGGAATTGGTTTCATGGAGGGATCAACGAAAATTACGTTTGCTGGTTTGGCAATATTGCAAATCACACAGTTGTCACAAAGTTTCTTGACAAGATCATAAAGATACTTGCACCAAAATCGACGAGATATCTGAAGATAAGTTTTTTCAGGACCAAAATGACCTCCTAATGGAGATTCATGTTCGTAAGCAAAGATTTCTTTCAATAAATCAGAATCAATTACAAGTCGGGAACCAAATGGGGTGTTAATATCTTTACGGTATAACAGATTATCTTTTAAGATGTATCTTTTAAGTGCAACAGGGTCATTCTCTTGAACAAGTTTGATGATATTTTGAATGTCAGGGTTTTTAGTCTGAAATGAACGTACTTTTTCCTTCCAAATACTTATTTCATCTTTTGATAATTTTTCCTTAGGTTTGATTTGTTCAATATCAGTTGTAGTTGAATAACATATTGAAGGAATGTAATGAAAATCATTTAAATGATCCATTTCAGAGAAACATACAATGTTAAGACCAATATCATGGTAAACTTGATCTGTTGGATCACTAACGTAATCAACAAGATAGATACGGTCTAAGAATTCTTCCTCGGGGTCAATTACTTTTCGATGGGTCCATGAGTTTTGGTATCTGGAAAAACAGTCAGGAGGATGAGTTGAACCTTTTTTGTAGATTACTTTGAAGTTGTAAGTTGATAACATAATAGACCATCGTTGGAGTCTAGAATTTTCGCCCCTCTACTTTAGTCAATTGACATAGAGCATGGTGATCTGTTTCAATAAGAAATAGTTCTCCTTCCAAGTAATGATTAAACTTATTAATACCAACAAAAATAGCGAGAAGTTCTTTCTCAGAAATCGAATAGTGACGTTGATGTTTTTGTAACTTTTGAGAGTAAAATGCAACAGGAAGCCAATCTTTTATGTCTTCAATTGGAGTGGACGAATTGTAAAGAGGAGAGTTTTGGTCTTCTTGGAGAAGAATACCACCAACAGCTTGATCGGATGCATCAGCTGAAATTTT
>NW_015449965.1:288573-303621 GCF_000239435.1 Tetranychus urticae
TTGTAACAACCCAATATTGACTGTAATTCTCGAACATTTCGAGGGTATGGTAAATTTTTAAGTGCTTCAACCTTTTTAGGGTCAGGTCGGATTCCTTTACCAGAAACAAGATGACCTAATAGAAGAATCTCAGGAAATCCAAGTTTACATTTTTCAGGTTTAACCTTTAGGTTATATTGACGGAAACGTTGCAATACCAATCCAGTGTTAATTAACAGATCGGAAAAGTTTTTCCCAACGACTGGTACATCATCAAAGTAACCGATACAATTTTGATAATTCAATCCATCAAGAACCTTGTTCATTAAACGTTGAAAAATGAACGGAGCGCTGGCCAATCCCATTGGTAAACGTTTGTATTGATATTTACCGTCTGGAGTTACAAATACTGTTTTTTCCCGTTCAGATGGAGGAAGCTCTATTTGATAGTAACCCTGAGCTAAATCGAAAATATTGAAGTATTGTCCATCACGAACAACTTCAAGACAGTCGTCAATGCGAGGCATAGGGTATCGAGGGACTTTAGTCAAACGATTCAGTAGTCTGTAATCGATAACCATCCGATAACTCTTATCAGGTTTGAGAACCAAAATAGAAGGTGAACCACCAGGAGCATCACTTGGCTCAACAATATCATTAGCAATTAATTCATTTATAATTTTCCGAAATTCATCTCGACGTTTGATTGGACAATTGTAAGGTTTTTGATAAGGAACAGGTTGATCATCTAGATCAATTTTGACAGGGCAGACAGATGATGGAACATGACCTAAGTCATTTTTATGTTGAGAGAAGACGTCCTTATAAGAATCAAGAAGGTTGAGTATTTGTTTTTGTTGAAATTCAGGAAGATCAGGATTAACTCTTTCGAGAATTTTTTCGATGAATGGTTTAATTTTGATTTCGTGAATCTGTGATTCAGTATGTAAATCACATTTTGCAACAACAGCAGAAGTTTTATTCAACTCAATAGGAATAGTGGAAGTATCTCTTTCGATAATGTAGTTTTCAGGTTCGTTTCCAGTAACCTTAATAGTTGTGTTAAAGATTTGTTTTGTTTCCGAAGGAGTACAAAAGCGGAAGAAAAATGTCGGTTCGAGGGGAACAGAATCAGGTTTTTCAGAACATGTAGTTAAATATTCATTACCGTTACTCTTGATTGACATGTAATAAAGATGTAAGAAAGCGTTTCCAATTAAACAGACTGGTTCAAAGTCTTTGACAATTTGAATTTTGATGACTCTAGATTCGTTCATTTGAGGATGCTTAATTATAGCATAAGCAAAACCATGAGATGGCACAAATTGTTGAGCAGCAATTCCCTTTAAGGATCTTGCATACGAAATAACATCAACACCAAGTTGATTAGCAACAGTTGCATCCAAGGCAGAAATAGTTGATCCAGTGTCAAGTAAAACTCGACCTTCCTTGACGAACTCTCGATTAGGTTTACATAGTTTGAAAACAGCTTGAGGCATGTGACGGAGACCAGTATCACCTAAATGAGTTATCAGCGGGATATTGGAAGTTGAATCCTGAGACATAGCAAACATTACTTCAGGATTGCGAACTGCAGAAGCTTGAGGCTCGGGAGGTTGGAGAGAACCAGAAGGAGGAATTGTTGCCAAATTAGAAGTTGAAGAATTGTTTGGTTGAACTGATGTAGATGAACCACTGTTAGCATTCGAGTTACCATTAGATCCAGAATTATTTTTTCTATTTTGCAATCGATAACAACTTTGAATAGAATGTCCAGACTTCTTACAGTAAGAACAGGTTGATGAGGAAGTATTTGATCGAGTAGAAGTTGAAGGTTTAGGATCAGGAGTAGAGGTTGATCTATTCTTCAATAATGAATTAACAGTTGAGACTTTATTGTCAGGTTTTGAAGGAGAGTTCGTTTTGTCGGTAACTTTTGGCTTGTTTGACTTTTGTCTAGCGTTAGTTTCATATTCAAAATGTTTTCTTATCAAAACATTAGTAATTTGTTCAATGTCATTATTATGACCAAGAGTATAAATTTCTTCTTTGATGAAACGTGGAAGATGAGTCATTAGCTCATGTAAGAATAATTTGTCAGAAAAAGGACCTAATGCTTTGGTCATAGTTGCTTTCAATTTAGCAATGAATGTTGAAGGATGTTCAGAGAGGTTATAGTAAAGTGAACGGAGTTGACAATCAGCTGCATATTGCATTGAAGGAGTGTTAAGTTTGGATAGGAGAGCATTGAGATATGTTTGGTAATCAGTAATATTAGAATCAAGTGAATTAGAAATGTTGAGTAACTCATGAGCTAACGATTTCTTGAAACATCTGAGCCTAGTGGCATCATCAATATTTTCTTGAGCTAATCTAGCTTTAGTTTTAGTAATAAAATCAAACATATCTTCACCCTTTTGGAATTCAGGAATATGAGGATCTCTTTTAAGAGAGGAAACTATTTCAGAGATGACGTTCAAGTCAGAAGTTTGATTGATATTAATAGGAACTGGTTGGGAAACAGTAGGTGTAGTAGGAGGAGAAGTAATGGTAACACCATTAAGAGCAAAAACTTCAATAAGTTTTCTTAAAGTAATCAAAGGTAAAGATAAAGAATGTAATTCTTGAGAAGAGGTGCGAAAAATTTGATCTTGTTCACGACCTAAAGTATTCAGAATGGTTTGAATTTCACTTTCAGAAATACCTTTTTCTCTACATTGGGTTATCCAAGTAGGAATCTCTAAGGCTGTAACTTCAGCAATCGGTAATTCAAGAATTTCAGATTCAGAGATATTACTTCCAAACAGCATGAGATGAGTCTTGATACAGTCTATCAACTTCTTAACAGCAAGGCTTCGAAGAGGGACAGCAACAGACCAAGATTCACAAATAGAAATCGCTTCTTCATTAGTAATATCACTAACAAGTGAAACAGCAGAAGCTCCAGAATTCTTTACTCTCCTAGATCGATTTACCATATTGAATTTAGTAAAGTTGAATTGAATTTTAAATCTCAGGAATGCTTGTTCGAAAGAATAAGAGTGTAATGAATCTGGAAAGAATGAATCCAAAATAGTAATCCAAAGGAATACAACTTAAGTCGATGAAAACCAAGATGAATTCAATGTTGAATGAAACCAAACCAGTCACCGGCACAACCAAGAACCAATCCTGCCAAGGTCGCCAAATGTGAGGGTTTAAAATCTCTTTAGAGATGAAAGCAGGACTTCGAAGAGGATTGCTACTTGTTCTCACTACAAGTATGGGTTCGAATCGAGGATTGATTCAAGATGCCGATTGAGAGGGTTCTGAGTTCACCGATTGTTGGTTACTAAGAATGATGATGAATGACAAATTCTTGATCAAAGAATTGAAGGGTTGATGAGTTGGATGGATTCTCAATCAAGAGAATGAAACAGAACAATCAGAATTCAAGATAACCACTTTGGTTAATAATTAAACAACTAGAAAGATTGAAACTTTATTAAAGGAATCGATTAGAACTGTTGAGTTGGTAGATAATGTTGGAACAATTACACTCAGATGAGTAAAACATTATGAACACAGATTATAATTGAATTCAGGTTTTTATAGTAAGAGGTAATATTGTTGAGGAATACGTTGGTTAACAATGAGGTTAAGAATATGAAAGAATTCAAAGTGAAAACAGTGTTGACTAAAGCCAACTATTGTTAAGATATTTTTGGTTAACTTAACAGCTTTAGCTGTGTTGAAGGTGAGGGATAGGAAAAGTGTCTCATTAGAGGTAAAATATGACAATACTAATGAAGGATAATTGAGGTAAAGAGAAAGAGATTTTCTCGTCTCTTTCTTTTTGTCACCTTTTTTAACACTTTAAGAAATGAAGGATTTGGTAGAAGGAATTCAAATTCTGAGTTAAGATTGGATATACAGATGGTTAAAGGTTAATGTTGAATTTTCAGGAGGAATTGAATTGAGAGTAAATATTGAGCAATAAGAAGATTCAATGGGTTCAGCATTTTATACCTTTCAAGATGAAGACGAAGAGGAAGAAGAAGAAGAAGAAGAAGAAAGCTCAATTCAATTTTAAATGTACATCACGTTAAACTCACTTTCACTCCATGTATTTACTCCATTTTTATATTCTTATTGCCATTTCATTCCCTTCTTTGTTCCCTTTCACTTTGGCACTCTTTAACCACCTTGAAAATTCTGTAATCTTGTCTTTTCTTCTATTCAGCTTTTCGTTTTTCTTTTCAAACAATCTTCATCTTTTGTCGTTTCATTTATCACCACAATGCTACAACTGTACAACTAATTGATTTAACTGATGAGAAAACTGATAAAGAAAGCAAAGGGAGGCCAAAAAATTCAATTTAATTCAATGAAAATGTACCATGAATGAACTTTTAACAAGGTGAATCAACTCGTTGTTGTTTGTCAAAAGAAAGATAAATAAATTGGTCAACTCTGCGCTTCAACAAGCAGCAACTTTCAATTTCGTTCATTCTTTTGTCACAAAAATTCTAAGCCTTTCGAGACTGATTAGACTGCAACAGATTAAAACGCTTTCAGGTTGCTTTGCATTATTAGCCTTTGAAAAGCAACCAAAAGTTGGACACAAATCTCGAAACATATAATTACTGAAATGAAATTATCGTAAAAATCCATTTTCGATATAAATTGCTCTTTGCAATCACGATCTAACAATTCTGCAAATAGTAAACTTCGATCAAAATTATTCCATCAGATCTATTCGTTTCTTCGTAGCATTTCATAAATATTTCAGTCAAATTGCAATTCTGTCTGAACAGAGAACATTGTTTTCCTCTAAAATTCGTTGCCGAGCAAAAAGTTAAATGACATTTACTAGACAAACTTTGATGTAACTAAATGATGGCTAAGCTCGTTTTTTGCATCGATTGAACCAATTGATCATTGATCCGAAATTGCTCTCAAAAGTTTTACTTTATAATGGGTGAAGGACTTTAGTAAACAGAAAAGTAAATTTTTGTTATTTAGTCAAATCGTATTCTTAGAGCCAAATGATTTTGGAATTGGATGAAATGCATCGCCTTGAAACATCTGAATTCGCTTTCATTTCCTGGTTGCCAAATTAATCGCAACTTTCAATTGAATATCAAGAGACTGAAGTCGAAGCGTGCAAAGAAAATTGATTAAAAATGAAAGGTTGAATCGTTGCAACGAAGTCTCTATTGAATGTTGATGTCTGCAACTGAATTGGTAAAGTCAATTGAATTATTTAGCCAAAAAGATTTTAATTGATTCTAAAAATATCATATCAAATTGGCTCCTTTCTTTGTCAACATTTCATCAGATCATCCATGAATGGTTCAGTTGACGATATTTGATGAGGAGAAGAAAAAATATTGATAATCATTGATGAAATTTCATCTTATTTTCCCTGCTTTTCACTGGGAGATTGATTTTTATTTTCTTGTCAACTGTCATTCCTATCATGTTTACGTTACATTGAACATATACTTAATTGGATGTATTGTATAAGTCAGGAAGACAAAAATATAATATATAAACCCAGATTAAGTATTAACAACATTGAAACAAAATAATAATATCAATAAAAGTATTTTACTGTCAGAATTGGCAACGAAAATTGGGAACCAAATGAAGAAGAAAAACACAAAAAAAGTTTCCAATTTATTTTCATGATCAAGGAAAGAATTGTAATTTGATTGGAATAATCAGCAACATGAAGCATTAAGACAAATATTTTGTACAAGAAAATGACAATAATTTGTTATAATTTACGCGAAAATGAAACCAAAATTGAAGTCAATCTTATTTTTCATCTCAAATAAACTTGCATAAAATTGTTATTCAAAATTCATAGTTGGTTGAAATTGAGTTTCTTTTGCCTTCTTCTTATGAGTTTACATGGAGTGAAAAAAGTATAATAAGATAAATGGAAAAAAATTTGCAACAAATTTTGGTATATTATTTCCGTTTCAATTGAATTTACTTGCTTGTTCCAAATTCAATCATAAAATACAAATATCACTCCCAGTGAATCCAACATTTTTGATAACATTTTCATTTCTACTCATGACAATCTCAACATGTTAAACCTTTCAAATAAGATGATATTTTTGTGCAAAATAAAATGTACAACACAACAATATTCAAAATTAAACAAAAAACTGTTTTCGCACTGAAAACCTAAACAATTGTTTAAATTATTCAATACAACCATTTAAACTTTCTTATGATTAAACTTTTCAAATAAACTTACAAGTGTTTAATGTTCAAGTTGTGTCTGAACATTATCTAAGGATTTACATCCACAAAAGAAGCAAATGATTAAACAATTCAATAATTCAATCGAATTGATAATTCAAGAGGGGAAATTGATTGAAATGTCAGGGAAAATCAGTCAACTTCTCATAACACCACGTCTTGGGATTGACCTGCTATTGCAAGAGATCACTGTCTCTTCATTTTACAGTTTATACCTCAAGATTTTCCCTTTCCTTGATTGTACAAAATAGCCAAAGATTTGCATTAGTAATTTTGGTATTTTGTCTCAACAATTAAGAAAATTGTTCAGTGAAATTGATGAGCATTTACTCGAAATCAATAGCTTCTAATAATCTTGTCATTTTTGCTATTCTGTAAAATCCTTGTATAAGTTAGATCGCTATTTTGCCAACGAAAGAAGGAACCAGATTTTGCCACTCGTGATTAACTTGACATTTTTTGAACGAAATTGACTTATTTTTGTACAAAATATTCTTGGAAAAAGTACTTTCATTTGAACGGTTGAATGGTGCCTTTAAGTTGAGTCTAAATGTCTTAATTGAATTTTGAAAATCAGTGCAAAACATTAGTAGTCGTAGCTTAACCTGAATCACATAAATTGTGTTGCTTTACATCTCATCATAGTCGAGTGGTCTCATTATTTACACTATTCTTGTCTATACTCAAGTAGATTTTTCAATTTCAATTCGTTCTTGAATTGAAGATGTTTGTCCTCGATTGGAATGCAATTTAATGTACATTATCGATTGGAAAACTGCAATTTCGTTTTGCTAGCAAATTGTGTTCTTTGATTATTAATGTTGGGATTGGTTTTTGTTGGGCAAATTGACAGATAACCGACGAATCCCAATTGAATATATTGACTTGAAAAGGAAACAGCATTTTCATCAGTAATTATTGGAACATTTCATGATAATAGATTTTTCACCTTAATCTTTATCTTTCCATTATTATTGTTTCTTCACTTTACCCTCCCTCAATCAAGAACTAACCTTCATTGGGTTTGATTTAATCAAGGGGTTGATTGTAAAGAACCAAAGTAAATTGGTCTAAACTAGTAATAGACAGAAAAGGAGGAAGAAAAGAGTCTGATGATGAAAGAGCAAATTAAATGAACACGTAAACAGTCGGATGGGAAAAGATGATGAAGATGAGAAGATGATCTAAGGAAGGTAAGTTGAACGATAAGTTGACTTGGCTGGATAACCTAATTTGAGGCAACAAGAAGCATCCATTAACTGACAGTAAACCTTTGAAGGCAATGTTGGTTAAGAGATGGACAAATGAAAAAAAGAGTAAAATCCATGGTGAGTTGAACAAGTCAGATAGTGAGTTAAATAAATCAAGTAAGAAGAGAAAGGCTGGCGAAGAAAAAAGTCAGGGGAAGAAGAAAAAGAAGAATCTTTCAGGAAGAATTGATTCTCTATTCTGGTCCTGAAATAATATTAGCTTTTTTTACTCAACAAACAACAACACAGACACTTTTAAATGTTATCATGTTAACAAAGCTACTCATCTCCATTCTTATCCTAATCTGTATCTACTTCAATGAATCAATTGAATTATTGCTCGATAAATGTTGCTTATAATTTACTTTTTTTATTGTTTCTTTCCTTATTCCTTTTATTAAACTCTGTGTTTTTGCATTCCCAGCATTTCGCCATCATGATGCCAATGATGCTTATTGTTATATTTATTCAAGAGTTATTAACATAATAATGATGTTAAATTGTAATCCTTGCTTCAAATGTTATGTAAAACGATTGAAAAAAGTGCATTTAATAGTTGCATGAATAAAATGAAAACAAAGACACCAATCATGAATTACAATTGAATTTCATTCGCATTCATTCACCAATTTATTCCACTTCTAACCAAATCTCATCAATTTATCATATTTCGAGTTCTCCATTTAGAACCAGAAATTGATTAGACAACAATTAAACCTAATTAGAACCCAATTTTCTGGCAAAAGGGATTTCTTTTCAGCTTTGCAAAGAAACTCTTAAATCTCAATTTTCTGGTTGGCGATTTAACAGTAAATTAGAAACAAAGTTTGATGAGTTTGACAATTAAATTGGTGAATGGTAAATGTCTGGGAATGATTGAAGGCTCAAGTCTATGAATATTGAAACAAATGATAATCTTGTGCATCTAATGAAGATGATGAATTTACCCGTTGCTGTCAGTCACTGGTCAAGTTAATTTAATTTTTGCTATTCACTCAACGTTATGTTTGAAATGGATGAAAATGAAAAATTGAAGCATGAAAATGGTTGGTTAAAGAAGGCCAACCAAATGGAGAGAAAAGCTGAAAACAGAAAACCAGGAAAATGATAACTTTTTTCATGGAAATAAATTAATAAAGAATGAAGGATTAAGATGATGTTGATGATGATGGAGCATAAAAAGGTCTAACTGAAGGTTATATCTTATGAAAATAATGGGTTACACTGATCATCATCATCATCATCATAATATCTTTACAGTATCTTTCAATACAATCGAATAATTCTTTCTGGTAATTTTCTTGCTCTTCCTTTTGCTCCATTTTTCCACTTCTCATCTTGATTCATCTTCCCTGATCATCTTCTCATTCCTAATCTATCTCAGCCTTTCAACCATTTTCATCATAATCATCATTGGCATGAAAAAGCAGAAAAAAATCATCTTTTTGTCCTTAGAAGCCATTATATTGTATTTATTTAGATTTTTTCATATTAACTTTTCTTCCGCCTTTCGTTTCTTTTTAATGGTAACATCTTTCATCCAAATCGCGATGATTAACAATTTCACCAATTTAACCTTAAATCACAATTTGAACAAATTTTTGCTTCGATCTTTCCTTTAATTAAAAAGGTAAAAACAAATTCAATTGAATAACTTACAATTGACTTGAACACCTTTCCTTATTACATTCAAGTTGACATTTGAACATTTGTTTTCCTCTTCTCTCTATTTGATTAACCTTTTTAAACTTGTTAAATTGGCATTTGTGATTGTTTAATTAAGCAGATTGTCAACCTTTCAAGTCCTGTTAACCTTTTCAATGAATTTTCACCGCATTTCAATTGTTCATCAGATTCATCTATATCATTATTGAAGCCAATTAATTAGAGTAAATTTCATTTGCAATTAATCAATCACTGATCGTAATTGAATCTCATTCAAAATGGTTAATATGATTGCAAGGTGAACATTGGCAATAAATTGTTATAACTGTCACGTCTTAATTAATATCATTAGGATATCATTTTAGAGTCAATTTTCTGGTTCAACATTAAATCAAATGTCAACTTTTCCCATATTTTCATCAGATAATAATCTTAATTAGACTGGCCTTTTGCCTGATGATAATAATGATCCGAACATTACTTTGCACTCCATTTTAATCACTCGCCTTTTGACTGGGAGTTGCTTTTACAACCAACAATATCAATCCATATCTAGTATTACATGAATAAACTAACAACAAGGTTTATAATTAACAGCACAATTATCATATTAGTCGAAGCAAGTCAATTATTTTGAGTTAAACTAAAACATGAAACAATCATTAGCTTTAATTAATTTTCATTGATTTTCCTCTTTTCTGGTAATGAAGCTGAGAGAATGAGAAATCAATTTAATTATTTAAAATTGATAATCTTTTTAATACTCTAATGGTCAAAAGTTGGGCCATCATTTAAGCCGAGAATTAATGAATGATCAAGACTGAAATTTTCTCAATCAACATTAATGTTATAATTGTTGAGTTAATTTGCATTTCAAACAGTTGATCTGCATATTTCACGGTTATTCATCCGAACCTTAACTGTTCAAATTGAATAACAATGTGCAATCAAATTCGCATCGCAATTGTATTTCATCTCAATATCTTTTGAAACCCAAAAAGAACCAGAAAACCCAAAACTTGGAATCCAAATTATATGTCAAATAACATTGAAAAGATGTTACAGTTCCAGCAGAACGTGTCATTTTCATGATAAATTCAAGTAAACATCAACAATAAGACACAAGTCTTTGCCTTCAAGTTAATTGTCCTTAAAATTTCTAATCACAGTTAGAGTTAAATTGCTATTACCAGAAATAAAGAAGTCCATATAATCCCTGGTTGATTCTGGTTCATCTACAAGTCTATTAGTTAAAAGGTTGCGATTTTTGGCAAATTTGATTGAAAATTAGTTGCCATGAATGAAGCACTAAAATTGATGGAAGCAAATTTGAATGGACAATTAAGAACGGCTTCTGACTTATGTGCTATTTAATAATGAGTCCATTGTGTTTAGGTAATTGCTTCATTTTGTTGCTTCTTTATTATTAAATTGAATTAAAGAATCAATACTTTACCTAATACTTTGGTAAATCAATCCTGAAAAGGCTATACGAAGGAATCTATTAGGTGTTGTGGCAACATGGAAGTAGGCTTGCTTTTCATTGGCAAAAAAGGTGTCTGGAACCCAAATTTTCTTGGCAACTTCAGCACCAACATAAAGGTTACTTATACCAGGTAAGGGATCAAATGATAATCTTGGATCCTTCCACTCTTGTCTAAAATAAAAATCTGAAGTAAAATCCTGTTGGAAGAAAAGGAAAAATGAAAAAAGCAAAAATTAAAATGGTCTTCAATGAAATGTTTAAATATTTGATGAAAACCCAACAAAAGCATTCAGACTAATCAACAAACAACTAACTCTTTGAACGTAAAACCATCAGTAAATTAAATTATTACATTTCAGGTGATAACTTACTCAATGGAAGCTCAAATTGACCTGAGAAAAATAAGAATATTAAAAAAGTTCTAATCTCTTTTATCAACTCGTTTTCTATCATTTATTCATTTGTAATGGCGAGATGTTCATCCTGAAAAGTGTAATCATTGTAAAAGTAATAAACGTAGAGATAAATGTTGAACTTGTTTCACCGAATAAAACTTTTCGCCAATTTTTCAGCATTTGCTTTTCAATTATTGATCAATTTACTTACCATTTTAACCTCAGAAACTGAACTGATACTTGTAAAGTAAACACTTATACCAACTTCAACCGGCGGACCTGAAAATGGAAAGTAAAAGGTTGATTAAAATAACGAAAAGGCGAAAAGCCAAAAAGTCGATGAATGTCGAGTTGATCGTTAAGATTCAGTTTTGATAAGATTGTTCATTCCAAGGCTGATAAGTCATTCTCATCAAGACAAACAATAACAGTCTCTAGTCATCAATATCTATTGACAAAACAATATTCAATGAGCAATAATTTTAGCACATTATTGGTTGAAAGGAAAGATGGAAATGCTGTCTTCTGTTATGGTTTGCTCGTCATTTTTTGTCTTATGATAATCAGATTATCAGAATGTTCAGTTGCTCTGAAAATAAACAAATACAATGGTGGCTTACAGAAGGATATTTTATTCATCATCATTCCATATCTTTCTTTGTTATTCCTTTGCCTATTCATTTTTACTGATCTTTGATCTTTTTGTCTGACCTGAATCTATTTTTTTCCCCATGAAAAAGGACTTAACATGATGATCTAAAAATAATCTTTTATTGTTATTCACTTTGCTGGTCTTTTTAATGAGCAAACCGTCTTCAATATAAGTTGTTATTTTCATTCCCAAAATCGGCTCAACTCTCGGTTAAACTCAAACTTTCACTCCATGATTCAATGAACGAGCAAAGATCAAACCAGATTTTAAAGTTGCTTCAAATCTTTTCCAATCAAAACCAAACAAAATGAAAAGCCGAAACAATGAAAATAATTCAACCTTTTTTCAATTAACATTTCAACAAAGCATTTCCTTTATTAAATCATTAAAAGTGACTTCAAAAGATAATCCGAATTAAGTTTTTCTAGGATTTAGTTTGGATCAAGAAATGACAGTTAAGTTTACAATGTTGGTTAACTAAACCTCAAATGTACATTTGTTTCAAGAGAAACTCAAAAAGGTAAATTTACCTCTCAACCCATTATACTCATTATTGCATTTAACCCAAACTGGTAATTTTGTATTTACTCAAGTGTTTAACCTAAAATTTCAATGTAAATTGGATAACCTTTATAAGGAAAAGATTTTGTTTGGTGAAACAATTTTGATGAATCAAGTACTAAATATGAACTTGGAATGTTTTGATGCTTGGAAAGGTCCTTTTAGTGGTCAAATGACCAATCAATTTGGAGAATGAAAATGATGAAAGTAAACTTTGAAACTGAAAATGCTACTCATGAATCCATCGGAAGCTCAAAGTAAACTAATCTCGTGATTAATCTTTTTCAACAGCAAATCAATTATCTAATCTTGAAGGTCCATTCTTTTTTGACCAACAGCCAGTTTTTGACAGCTCAATTTAACCCAAAACCTGAAAGAAGCTTGAACGTTGCTTCTTGTTGCTCAACATGATATTCAGTTGAAAATGACTTTTGATTTACTCTGTGAATGGTTTACATTGATGAATTGGTGAATGAGCAAACAAGACTGACAACAAAAAAGTGACCTTTAACAGAGCATTTTGTTTACAATCGTAAAGTCTGCAAATGTAATATAAATAGCTAAAAATGGTTCATCTAAAGGGAACACTTGAATAACTGTAAACTGGTATTCATCGAGTTTAATAATCTGTACATAAACCATGCATTTGATGGGTTAACCAAATGGCCAGTCAAATTGTTGACCCATTTTTGAATGGACACAATTGTCCAATGAAAGGTTAAAGAGAAATGTTGAAACGTTTAAAAAGGATTCTCAAATCGTGAAACACTTTACATCGTTACATATCTTCATGTTACGCAAAGACAAACAAAAAGTATCCATATATTGGTTAGTGATGGCTTCTGATCGATTTCATGGTTTCAACCTTTTCTCCTTATCATGGAATGAACTATTGATCGCAAATAATAGTGGAGTGAGAGTGAGATGAAAAAATAGAAGAGATTCTGGGTAAGTAAGTACATGAGCATTTCATGCTTACCAAAAAATCCAAAACATAAATGCATAAAAGCATAATGAAATATTGTGAACAAGTTGTACAAAAGAGAGAAGAAGAAGAAGAAGAAGAAAAGGAAAGAATCAAACTGGAATATCATCATGATCATCATCATCATCATCTTGGAATCATGCTTCCATTTCATTTTTATCTTTCCTTTTCATCTTCTCTTTATCTTTAACTCTTTCTTTCTTCCTCATCATTTTCCCTCTCATTCCTCCAATCCTTCCCAGTCTTTTACTTGCATTTATCCCTGAAACATTCATTTATCTATCTATCAATCCATCTATCGTATTTCATTTCCTAGTCTTTCTTTTTTTTCTTCTTCTTTTTTCTTTCTCTCTTTCTCTCACTTATATGTTATAGAGAATGCTCTGAATTCTGATGCAGATAACATTCACCAGCCAAAGTGAACTTCACCAAGAACAAATTGAAAAATGGAAAGAAATTTTTTCTTTTTTCTTTTTTTTTCTTTTCTCTCTGTTCGCATTATTTTTATTCACCTTGTTCAAACTGTTATTTCACTGATACTAATTTAAAAATTTCAACGTTATTCAATAAAAATGATCATTTTGTTTCTTTTCAGGGGGAAAAGTTGACCAAATTTGTTCATATGAAGACAACTGCCAATGGAATGAATTTTATCAATTTTAATGAAATGCTTATCAATTGCAATTCACTTGCTATTGCAGCTGATCAACTAGCAACTTACCTCCATAATTAGGTCTGACTCGTTTATCATAGCCACTTGAGAAGAATGCATTTAGTATTTTAGTTATATTTTGACCCAAAGCATTTCTGTTGGTAGATAGAAAGGAAAAGACAAAAGTGAATGAAAATGTTATTCGGGGAATGAATAAGTTTCAATATCTTACCCTTTCTCAATGACATCTTCTTCCTCATTGAGTGTAAAAATGAGATTAAATTTATTAAACATAATAATAATTAACACAAATATCCATTGGTTTAAACGATTTATCATCATTATCGAGATTTAACCTTTTCTCCTCTTCTCCGTTTTCTTTTTCACCTTTCCACTTCTCAATAAATTTCTTATAATTATTGTTGTTGTTGTTTATTCAATTATTATTTATATTATTATTATATTATATTATTTAGATTGGGATTGCAATTTGATATTATTCAAGTTTGTCCGGGTTTCAAACAAGATAATTTATTAAGATGGGAATGATGATTTAGAGGGAAATAATAATAATATTGATTGTTGTGTAGTTGATCGTAGAGTTGATATTGAAGATGATGTTGAGCTTGGTATTGAGATTGGTGTTTGTATTTGTCTTGCTTTTGGTTTTGAGATTTTTTGAGATGTTGATACTCTAGTTGTTGTTGTTGTGTTTGATGTTGATGATGAGGGTGGTGTTGATGGTGTTTTTGGTGTTGTTGATGATGGATGCGATAATGAAGATGACAATGATTGGAATGATTTTGATGATAAAAAGGACAATAATGGTGTTGATGGCGATGACGAATAACAAGATGATGAAGAAGATGAATAACCTTCGTTGATCCCGTGAATGTAAGCGTTATAATCATAACACTTAATAACAACTAACCCATTGAAATTACACATAGTCCAACATTTCACATAATTTAATAATCACTAAACTATAAAAATGGGTTTTCATTTAAAATCAGCTATTAATGTACATCACAATATTTCAGGCAAAGAGTAACGAGTAAAAGAGTAAAGAGCAAGAGAGAGAGAGAGGAGAAGAGAGAAGAGTTGAGATGAGATTGATGAAGAGGATGACGATGAACACGATAAAGATGATGAAGATAAAGACAAA